>JAHLKH010000274.1:0-25632 GCA_025526915.1 Entophlyctis helioformis | reverse complement strand
TTCTATTACGGGCTGGGCGAACGGGATCGGGCGAGTGTGCGCGCACGCGGTTGGGTCATGCCCGAGACTGGCGGCGGCAGTGGCGGCGGTGATGTTGCTGCTGCTTCTGGACGGACGAGTGCGGAGCCGCAGTTTCGTGTCGTGAGTGCAAGTGCGAGCGCAAGTGCGAGTGCGAATGCGAATGGCGGCAGAGGCACGCGGGGAGTCACTGAGCGGCAGCGGGCTGCTGTTCATGGCAGCGAGCCCGCCAGCAGTGGACACGCGAAAGGAGCCCCAGCTGCTGCCAGGGAACGCGTGCCCGCCATGAGGCTTCCTCGAGTGGCTTCTGCGCCTGTTGTGCCGTCGCAGGTTGTGCGCGAGTTGCAGGAGCCACGGTCGTTGCAACCACAGAAGCGCCAGATACGCGACGAGAGTGATGACGGCAGCGACAAGGAGTTCATTGCGGTTGACGACGAGGAGGCTGACGATGACGAAGACGACGAAGACGAGGAGGAAGAGGAGAGGAAGAGGAAGAGGATCGTCGTGCCAGTGGTGGTAGAGCATCGAGCACCAAGCAGCCGGCGGCACGGAAACCTGGGCGGCCACGCAAGTCTGCCAGGATCGCCACGAGTACAGCGGCATCGCAGGAGAGCGTCGACAAGCGGGCTGGTAGCGCGGCTGGTAGCGGCAGAGTGACCCGCAGCCGCACCCGTGGCGCCAGCCAATCGTAATAAAACGCACAGTCTTGCGTCGACCGCTTGTGCACTGTTGGTTGTCCATACAAGCAGTCCATGTTGCGATCACAACTGTTTCCTTCAAAACGATCATTCGTTGACATGGACGAGCCGACACCAACGCCAACGCCAGCGAATGGGCGAAGCAAGCGAGACCAGCTGCAGATGCTGCTGAGCCGCAAGGCCCGCATCACCGTCACCGACGGCCGGGTGTTCCAGGGGTTCTTTGTGTGCGTCGACCGGGACGCCAACGTCGTCCTCAACGCCACGGAGGAGTTTGACGGCGGTGAGTTGCCGTGAGTTGCCATGAGCAGACCAGAGCAGACCTGAGCATCGTGCCGACTGACGCTTGCGACGTGCGAGGGGGGCGGACAGAGCAGCTGCGGTACGTTGGGGCGGTGGTCATTCGCGGCTGCTACATTGCAACGGCAAAGATCGAGTCGTACTGAGCCGGCGACGGCGAGTACGCTGCCTTGGTGGGAAGGAGTCGATGAAGCCTGCGCTGGTCGCAGACGAATGAAAGCGACGGAGATGGTATCCACCAGGTTTGCCTGTAAAGAAACCGTTCGACAGTGACGCTATGCTGCAACAGTCAACAACAGGGCAGCCGACTGCCAATGCAGGAGCAGGCGCAGGTGCAGGTGCCAATACAGGCGCAGGCGCAGGAGCAACTCCTCTGTCGTACCGCCGGGCAGAGATGCGAGACGCTGCCAAGATCCAGAAGCTCGTCAAGGGCGGCGTGTTTGGACGCGACGACATGGAGCGCGCGCTCCAGCGTCGATACGGCGACTACAACATCGCCCTGCTCATGTAAGCCGTCGTGGCCATGCAGCGCGTGTCCCGTTGGCAGACGCCCTCATCACACTCTGTGCCGCTGCAGTGATACGTGTCCGTTGGCCATCGTGGCGACCGATGCCAACGATACCAAGGTGTTTGGCTTTGCTGCGTTCAGTCTCACGCCGCCGTCGTTTGTGGCCAACAAGGTGGCCTCGGCGGCAGCTTCGAACAGCGGTGCGGCGAATGCGCCAAACGCTGCCTCTGGCGATGAGATGACCGGCAGCGGGGGCGGCGGCGGTGGCGCGGATACAGCTGCAAGCGAGTCTGCTCCTGGCGTTGCTGCAGGTGCCGAGACTGCTGCTGCCGTGGCCGGCGACAAGCTGATTGCAGGTGCCTGGGACGCCTGGATCAAAACCCTGTACGACTTCAAGGACGCCACCGTGAGTCCAACAGCGTGTCGTGTCTGTAAAACCATCCACACCACTGACGCGTCTGCCGACCGCCACAGATCCACAACACGGCATTCATCGCCTTCTTCTTTGCCGACCCCGACATCTCGCTGCCGTTCCTCGACACGTCCATCAACACGCTGTACGAGCTGCTGCCGCTCATCAAGAATATCTGCTACTTCCTGCCAGACTCGCTGATCCTCTTCCCGCCGTTCTCGTCGCCGCGGTACATCCCACCCACGCCGTCGGCTGATGCGTCGGCTTCGGCCAATGCTGCGGCAGGGGGATCGGGCGGCAACGGCGATGCCCAGCCGAGCCGACGCAGGTTCCGCAACATGAAGCGCGGCGCAAAGTACTTTACCGAAGCAGCACTGCTGAACCCGAACGCGACGTTTTCCCTGCAGGTGTGCCATCGCCGCGACGTGCTGCCGACGTTCCGCGTGCGGCGTGCGCGTGTCGAGGACTGCGACGATCTCGTGCCCATGTTCCGCCGTCAGAATGTAGGTGGCTTGTGCGGCAGTTTCTCGGTGATCTGCTGCCCACATGCACTAAATGGCATGACGGCAGTTGCTGAAGGGCGAGCATGCCGACTACTATCTGGCCGGCCTTGTCGAGTCCAAGTCAGAAGCCGTTCGCACTCTTGTTGCCGAGGTAGTGTTGTTGTGCGTTTGGGCTGTCTGGACAGCATCTTGCGGCTAACAACGGCTTGATGGTGCATTGACAGGCGGATGGCGAGGTGGTGGGATTCATGAGCATCAACCGCGAGATTGACCAGGCCATGCTGCACGATGTCTACCATTTGGAGATGTTTGACTATCTCATGAAGGGTAAATCATGCATTTGCCATCCAACAGACACCGCAGGTGGATAGCACGAGCTGACTCGGCGGCCCGCAACAGAGGTAAAGCCAGTGCCGAAAGCCAAACCACAGCAACCAAAGGCGTCGGTTTCGTCGCCAGCGGCCCAAGATACAGACGCCAGCAACATGGATGCCATGTCCGAAAGCATGGCCGCCACAGCCATGACCGACGACGCGCTCTCGACATCCAAACGCAGCTCAACCAACAGCAACCCCAAGCTCTCATTGTCGCAGCCCGCGCCACCGGCAGAAGAAGACGACGCGATCAACCCGACCGACATGCGCACACCCAACGCCTTCTGCGTCAACATGTTCTGCATCGAGAACCAGTACGCCAACCACTCGATCGAGTTTATCCGCGTGGCGTTCCAGATGTTCAGTGCGCGCGACTATTGCCTGGTGTCGTTGCCGCCCAACACGCCCGAGATCAAGCTGCTAGACCGGTTCTCCAAGGTCAAGACACGCGCGGGCAAGATCGCCGCGTGAGTCTTATGATGCTTTCTTTACGGATGTGAGAGCGATGGGATGGTGTGGTGGCGACTGACTGGTGTGCATGTTGGACAGACACAACCTGTACATCACGAACAGGTTCGGGTGTGGCGATCTGGTGAACGTGCGCCGTGCAGTGCCGGCTGATGTGGAGCCTCTGGACTCGCTCACTTTTGGGCTCAAGAACCAGCAGGAAATCATGTCCAGCGTGCGGAGTGCCTTGACTGATCCTCAGTCAGGTAACAGCCCGTCGTCTGAGTGATGCTTACATCACCGCAACCACGAACATTGCTGACACGAGCGTCACCAACACGATATCCATCCATGCACAGATTACGTGGTGTACACGGCCGAATCCCTCGGCCAACTCACATGCTGTATCGTGCTACAGCAGTGCAGGTCGCCGCAAGCCTACACGGACCAATACGAGATCGAGCGGTTCATGTCGCCCAAACTAACGCCGCTGGTCGACAAGCCGGTCCTGCTGCGCCAAATGATCTTCAACCCGTTGTTCGAGGTGCAGGCACGCTGGGTGTTCCAGGAAGTCATGCGCCAGAGCCAGTCGCCGTGTCTGCTGTTCCTGGTCGACGAGGCCGCGCAACAGGACCTGGCGTCGCAGCGCGTGGCGTTGCGCGAGCTGGTGCCTGTCAAGCGTCGTCGCGTGTAAGCGTGCCGTGGCATGCATTCGCCGATGCCAGCGGTGGCGACGATGCTCACATGTGTGGATGCCGGGACAGCATCGAGTTCCCTGACAACATGCGCGACGGCGTACCGATGCCTGATCCGCTGCCATTCAACCTGCAGTTGATCACACCGTCGTTGATCTTTGAGCCACGTGTATGTGCTCCGCCGCCCCCTCTCGCTGTTGGATGCAGCGCTCTGCAAAGGCTGACACGGTCGTCGTGCCCAGATTGCCATCAACAGCCGCATCGTGGTGCTCGGTGGATCGGATGTCAGCACCGCATTCCTCGAACGGCTTGTCTATGTACGTCGAATACCCGCCAGACAATGCCGCCATATTCCAACTAATGAGCTATTGGCGTGTGCAATGTCCAGACGCCACACTTGCACTTTACGCATCTTACGCTGATCTCCAAGGGCGGCCCGCCTCGAATGGCATCCAAGTGCCATTTCGTCAACCAGCGCTGCTACACCAGTCTCGAGTATGCTTGGCTTGGCTCTCAGGTGAAGGAGCAGACCTAACACTGCGGATGTGCACTCCACAGACTCGATCAGCTGGCTCTCGACTACTACGTGGATGTCATTTGCGAGTCGACGGAAGAGCTGGACCGCGAGTCCAAGCTGATCCATCTGGACAGCGGCCGACTTGTTCCGTGCGTTGTACTTTGGAGCTGTCGGAATTCACTGCAGAGACACCACTGACCCTTGGATGCGATGGCTGCACAGGTACGACTATCTGGTCATGTGTCCGGGCATGCAGTACCAGGTCAGCAAGCTAGACGCAGGTCTAGCCGCGCTGTCTGGCGTGTACTCGATGGTCAAGCACGAAGAAGAAGCCATCATGGCAGGCATCGACAAACTCAAGCAACACGACAGCACCATGGCGGTTGTGTACGTTGGTCGTCTCTCACGTCATTATCGCACAGTGTAGCGGCTGACACTCGGTTGCTGTCGAAACACACAGGTTTGGCCGCAGCGTGCAGGCGTATGCAACCGTCGAGAGTGAGCGGCCATGGCTGATCTCATGCACACACTCGCCCATGCTGACACTGCGTTTGGACAGTGCTTCTCAAACGCGGCGTGCCCGGCAGCCGTATCGCCATGGTCGATCCAACGCTCCCGACCAAGGCAACGTGTTTTGACGATCCTGTTGTCGAAGACCGCGTCTTTGGCCATCTGGTCCAGGCAGGCGTGCACCACTACCGTGGATACCGCATCCTCAAATGGGCCACACAGCCCGAATCCAACCCGCCAACGCTGTTTGGCCTTGTGCTTCTGGCAAGTCGTCGTTGTCGCTGCCGCATGGACTTGCATGCGATGCGTCAGCTGACTTTTTCTGCTATTCCATGCTCTCCAGAACCGTGAGGATTCAACGCCGGTGCGATTGCCGATTGCCGAGATGCTCATTTACGCCGACGAGCGGTCGATCGACAAGGCGACCTTCAAGTTCATCAACGACAGCTGCCTGGTGTTTGATGGCCGACTGGTCATTGACAAGTACTTCCGGACGCAAGACCCGTTCATGTGAGTGCATTCTCGTGTCGAAACCGTGCCAGCCGTACCACGGGCCCACTCACACCACAATGTTGCGGCAGATTCGGTGCAGGAAGCATCACAAAGTACGCGAGCCGGTACCAGACCAAGTGGTCGCACGCGCACTACGATTCAAAGGAAGTCGGTACGAAGCTCGCCGAGACGCTGCTCAACATTTTCGATCCGACGCTCATGGTGGCACACCACGCATCGTCGGGCATGGACGCCATCTACGCGGCACAGCAGCCGCAGCCGGCTGGATCAGTACCATCTGCTGCAGCAGCTGGAGCCGGCCGCCAGATGGCCAACCTGCCCGAAGACTCCAACGACCTCATCGAGTTTGTGCAGGCCAAGAAGATCGAGGCGTACCTGCCAGGCGGACACTACTATCTGTACTTTAATCGGCCACACCTGCCCGGCCAGCTCGCTTCCGAGCGCGCCAACAAACTGGAATACGTGCGTATCCCAACCGCGGTCTGCTCGATTCGCACATTGGGGCGGCACTGACCGATGCATGATGCGTGATGCGTCACGCGGTGCTGCACACACAGGGACGCGATCTGGTGATTGATCGACTGGTGCATGGATACTTTAGCATCCATCTCGATCCGCAGGGGTACATCTGGTCAGTCACCTTTATCGGCCAGGAAAAGATCCCGACAGACAATATCCTCTGTCTGTACGGACTGCACGAAAAGTATCTGAACCGTCTGGTCGCGCGGTTTGACGAGGGCGTGATTTACGACTTTGTAAAGTATGCGCAATGCAGCATGTCGGAATGGTGCACACCGTGGCGACTGGCTGACGTGGCGAGTGGTGCTCCCCTACATAGGTTCTTGAGCGAGCCGTGGGCATTGCCGTTGTACCACGATCGGTTCCCTGGATTCGCGCAGGTATCGCGCGAAGAGGCCGTCAAGGACCCCAGCAGCGACGAGATGAAGGAGATTGTCGCCCATCTCAAGCACCATGTCGACAAGGATGAAGTGGTGCGTGCTGGGCTTGCTGCCGCAGAGCGATGGATGACACCGGCTGACTATAGGTGCCGATGGCGCAGATGGCCGAGCGCGAGCACCAGCTGCTGTACAAGCTGTTTGACCAGTCGGCCGACCGTCGACAGTGGGACGCCAAGGTGTTTGAGTTTCTGCTCGACACGACCGTCTTCAAGTCGTTCCCGTGATGCGTGTCTGGCGATCCGTCAACGAGCCTCTAATAAACCGTCGCAATTCCGACGCTGGCCTGCCCAACGATGCTGCGTCTTGCACGATCACAAACGCTGCGGCTGGCAAGCAGCCGGCGCAGCGTTGCGAGTCTTGCGCTCTGCAGCAGCCAGCCGCAGTCGCACCCACAGCTCCAGTCGCACACGCAACGGCACACTCGGACACAGCCGCAGCCGCACGCAGCACAACACGCAGCGCAGCATGCTAGCACCGCACCGTCGCAGCGATTCTGCCGTCCGCTGCCGTCGGTGCAGTTCATGTCGACGACCACGACGGCTGCAGGACAGCCGCAGGGCCAGCCAGCCGGGTCGTCTGCACTGGCCATGGAGCTGGCAGCAGCAGCGGCGGCGGAGCCCGACGGGCAGGACGACGGATTCATCGACGACAGCTACGACCCAGGCGAGGCTGCGTTCGAGGCATTCGCCAGCAGCGACTTCGGCCTGCACACGCCGAGCGGCTCGGCCAGGCACCAGCGCAGCAGCGACACCAACACCAACACCAACACCAACACCAACACCAACACCAACACCAACACCAACACCAACAGCAGGAACACCAGCAACTACCGGCAGCAGTCTCTGCAACAAGGCTCCACAGACTCGCTGCCGCCGCTCAAGCTCGGCAAGCCCAATCAGGGCGAGGTCGCCGAGCCCCAGTACACCCGCCGCATCCACCACGACTATCCCATCACGCCCGAAGCCTTCCACGACGCTCTCCACCATCGCCAGATCCGCAAGGCATGGTACATCTACCGCATGCTGGGCCAGCAGCCAGAGATTGCCCGCATCCCGGCCGACGACCACTCGGCGCTCCTGTCGCTGATCACGCAGCACACGCTGCCCAGCGTCGCCGAGGCGCACTCGCTGACCGTCGTCACGCGCATGCGCATGCTGGGCATTCCACTCGATATCCGCGACTACCATGCGCAGATGATGATTCATCTGGGCACGCTCAACCGCGCCAAGATGCTGGCGGCGTTGGAGAAGATGACACAGGAGGAGGGCATTCGGCCTGACGTGACCTGCTTCAATCTGGTCATGGCCCTGTTTGCTCGGCTGGGCGATCTGGACGCGCTCACCGACATGTGGATGCGGTGTTTGAGCGCACATCCTGCGTCTCGGCTGGTCAATGCGGATGCATGGGCGATCATGATTGACGGCTACGCCCGTGCGGGTGACTTTGAAGGTGCCGAGCGTCTGTACGAGCATTACAAGGCCCTGGCTGGTGCACGTGGGCCCGAGCCTTTGTCGGCACTGCCAAACGGACCGTTTGGCTCAGAGGCAGCACCAGTGAATGCGCTGCAGGTCAAGTCTCGTGTTGTGCACGAGGCGTTCATCCGCGCGCTTGGCTTGACCGGACGGCTTGACGACGCCAAAGCCCTGTTTCAGCAGCTGCTCGACCAAGCGCAGGATCCGGTCCATGGCAACCCCCACACCGTCGACGAGCATTTGTATGACGCCATCATCGAGGCGTGCCAGGCGTGTGGCGACCTGGCCGGTGCCGAGACGTACTGGAAGGGCGTGCTCAGCCTGTGCGATTCGTGGCGTCTTGACACGTCGCCCTCTCTCCCCAGCCTGCCGTCGTTCATCCACATCTCCAAGGAGTCTGATGAGCCCAGCGAGCGCTACAACAAGAACAGCCACAGCAACGCGGACGGAAAGACCAAGACCGTCCAGCACTATTGGGGCACGCCCCGCCCTCTGTCGGCCACCTACGCACGCATGATCAACCTGTACACCCGCGCCACCCGCGTACACGATGCCATGCTGCTATTCAACGAGCAGCTGCAAGCCATGCAGCCCAATGCACAGACATACGAGGAGATTATCCGGATGCAGCTCAGGATCGGCAATGAGCGGCTAGCCGTCCGGCTGTTTGACAAGATGGTGTGGCGTGGGTACCGCCCGAGCGTCGATCTTGTCCTTGTCATGCCCACCCGAAAATGAACATGTCTTTGAAGAATGTGGTTTCTTTCACATACACAACTATCCCGCGTCTTTAACGCGTCATCTGATGTTGCATATAAAGGCATTGAGAAGCAGTGACAGACTGCGGCGACCACCACGGCGAGCCCGACCGAGTGGTGTCTGACGATGTCGCAAACACCTGCAGGGCGGACGGCGTTGTGGCGCTTGCTGGAAGGAAGGAAGGATGGAGGGATTGGCAAGTGTCAGCGGTGCTGTGCTGCTGTGCCGCTGTGCAACAGGCTTGCAGACGCTGACGGTCGCAGTGGCACGCCTGCCGACACACGCACACGCATGCACACGCACGCACGCACGCACACGCACCTCGGGCAGCGGCCAGGCCGGCCAGGTTGTCTCTGCTGTCTGCGTCTCTCTCCATGTCCATTTTGGGCTGCTTGGCCAGGAACTTCCGGGCGGCAGAAAGCGTCGCCTTGGGCGATCCGCCGCAGCAGCCCAGCACACGCTGGCTGGCTGGCTGGCTGGCTGCCGTGTGTGTGAGTGAGTGTGTGTGTGTGCACCTGTTGTCGTTCATGCCAGCGCCATGTGCTACATCAGCCGGGCAGTGCAGAGGGCGGCGTGGGCCAGCCCGCACGGCTCTGGCCAGTCTGGCTGCTCACTGCGACGGTTGGCAAGAGGGAGGTGGCGGTGGCGGTGGCGGCATCAGCGACTGCTGTTGCTGCTGCTGCGAGGCCGGTGTTGGCTGCGACGAGTAGAGGGAGAGCTGAGAGAGAGAAGGCGGCCACGAGAGCAGCAGAGCCGTGCAGCAGAGCCGTGCACCAGGCCAGTGCACCAGCGGCATGTTCAACCAAGGCACGGGCAGGCTGACTGGCCGAAAGACTGGCAGAGAGCGAGCGGCGCAGTTGGTCAGTGTGGCTGCCCGCCAGCAACAGCAGCAGGCCTGTGCACCAGCGGCATCTCGGCACAGACGAGTGCAGCGCTGTTGCAGCGAGGCAGCGAGGCAGCAGGACAGCCCACAGCAAGACAGCGAGGCAGCAAGACAGCTGGGCAGCAGCAGGACGGGACCCGCAAGCTGCTTGAGCGAGAGCGCAGACGATCGCCAGTTGCCGTTATGCTGCGTCAGATTGCTGGGCGGTGTCATGCGGTGATCACGCTGGCTGGCCACGCTGGCTGGCCACGAGGCACAACAAAGTGAAGGAGCCGCACGGCGAGCCGCTGGAAGAGCCGCGGGAGAAGGGCAATGACAGAAGGGGGGACAGAAAGGGGCCGGAAAGGGGGCCGGAAAGGGGGACAGGAGAGCGGCGGCGCAATCGCTATCGGATGGAGCCATCAGACAGCCTGCGATGTGACGCTGCCAGCCTGTCAGGCTGCTATCACGCTGCGATGCTGTCGCTGCTGCCACCGCCAGTGCCGCCACAGTGTCAGGCCAGCGAGTGCACCACTCCACTCCAGCCAGCCGGCCAGCCAGCCAACACCAACTGCGTACCACACGCCAGGCGAGCAGTGCGTCACAGTTGAACGACGATGACAAGATCCGCCATCACTCAAAGGGAGTGGCGCTTGCCAGCTTGCCAGCACACTTTGCACGTCAACATCCGCCTGGCTGGGTGCTGATGGGCTCGCTGCTCTTTGGAGGCGCTCGACGGTCTCTCGCTGTTGCGCGCACATCCGGCGGTCGTGGCCGTGTGATGCGCGCACTGTTTGGCAAGTTTTGCACCGCGTGGGATTTGCACTGTGTCGTGTGGCCCATCCACGCGGCGGCGTGAAAACCACCGCGTGGCTGCGCAAGTTTGCTCGCCTGTGACACCGCGTGGACAGTCAGCAGAGCAGCGCAGCAGCGCAGCAGAGCAGCCGGTGGTGCACACAGACCAGCCGATGCGGCGCTATGCGCGGCAAGAGCCGTCGCCATTCAAATAGCTCGCCGTGCCCCCGCCCCTTCCGTCCAATCCATCCCCGTCCGCTTCCTCTAGACATGGCAGACACCAAGACCGACCAGAAGGTCGACCTCAAGCACGAGCTTGACGCCGAGAAGGCCCTCATGGCCCAGACCGACGACATCGAGGCCATCGACGCCGTGTACGCCCAGCAGTACACCAAGGGCATTGTGCCCGAGACCGACGACCCTGCTGCGCCGTCGCTCACCATCCGCATGGTGCTCCTCGGCACCATCTTTGCCGTGTTCCTCGGTCTCTGCAACGGCATCTTCTCGTTCCGCACCAACTCGTTCGCCATCACCAACGTTGTTGCCGCTCTGCTGTCGTACCCGATGGGTATCTTCTTCTCCAAGGTGCTCCCCCGCGGCATCCTCAACCCCGGCCCGTTCACCATCAAGGAGCACGTCCTCATCTACATCATTGCCGGTGCCGCTGGTGGTGAGCCGTACGGCATTGAGAACGTTGTCGCCCAGAAGTTCCCCAAGTTCATGGTGCGTTCTCTTTGGTGCTGCTGTTGTCGTGTGCACCAGGATGCTGTGCCGTGCTGTTGTTGTGCCGTGCTGTGGTGTGCACCACGACGGGATTGCATTCCGCCGCTGCTCGCCTTGCATCTGCTCTTGGACCAGTGACTGACTCGCCTGTCTGCTGTGCATCACCGCCACTACAACCACTCCACCACTACCACTCCACCACCACCGCTCTGTGTCCCCGTCCAACAGAACGACCAGAACGTCACCTTCTGGAACGCTCTCCTGTTCGTGTTCTCGACCCAGATGATCGGTTACGGTCTCGCCGGCATGACCCGCCGTTTCCTCGTCCGCCCGGCTGCCATGTACTGGCCCACGATCCTGCCCACGGTCGCGCTCTTTGTTGCCTTCCACGAGAAGACCGAGGAGGAGTCTGAGGAGTCCAAGAAGGCCGGCGGTCTCTCTCGCTACGCCTTCTTCTGGCTGGCGCTCTCGTTTGCCTTTGTGTGGCAGTGGTTCCCGTCGTACTTTGCCGGTGTCGTGCAGGCCATCTCGATCCTGTGCTGGATGTCCAACAGCAAGACGGTCCGCTACCTCGGCTCTGCGTCGCCCAACATGGGTGTCGGCATGTTCTCGCTGTCGCTCGACCCCACGATTGTCGGCACCAACGTGCTCGCCGTCCCGTGGTGGGCCAGCATGAACGTGTTCGTGTCCAACATTGTGGTCATCTGGATCATTGTCCCCCTCGCGTACTACAACAACGCGTTCAAGCGCCCCACCGAGCTCCAGTCCGTGTACACGTACTCGGACGACACTCCCTTCCCGCGCACCAACTCGCCTGCCCTGTTCTCGCGCAAGGGCAAGCAGCTCCGCGCCACGACCTTCTACGACCGCTCCAACTTTGACCTCAACCAGACCGCGTTCGACCTGATCAAGCCCATCTACCTCACCGAGCACTTTGCCATGACGTACGCGCTCTCGTTCCTTGCCCTCACTTGCGGTATCTCGCACGTTGCTCTGTGGTACTACAAGGACATTGTCCGCCAGACCAAGGAGATGATCAACCAGGTCGACGAGGAGACCCCCGACATCCACAACACGCTCATGAAGGCGTACCCCGACATTCCCGAGTGGATGTACCTCTCGTGGCTCGGCTTCTGGCTCGCTGTGCAGATGATGGTCGGCCTGTTCACTCCCTTCCGTCTCCAGTGGTGGGGCACCCTCCTCGGTCTCGTTCTCGGCTTCGTGTTCACGATCCCGTACGGCATCATCCAGGCCTCGTCGGGCCAGCAGCTCGGCCTCAACATTGTCACGCAGATTGTCATGGGTCTTCTTGCTCCCGGCTCGACCGTCCCTGTCATGTCGTTCAAGTCGTACGGCTACAACATCATGATCCAGTGCCTGTCGCTCTCTGCTGATCTCAAGGTCGGCCACTACCTGCACATCAACCCGCTCCACATGGTGTTCTCGCAGCTGTGGGGTACCGTTGTTGGCGCGTTCTGCAACACCGCTGCCGTCTGGATCGTCATTGCCTACTTCCCGCTCGAGACCAAGGACTGGACCTACCCCGGCCACACGACCTTCTTCAACGCCGGTGCCATTTGGGGTGCCATTGGCCCTGCCCGCTTCTTCGGCCCCGAGGGCCCTTACTTTGGCCTCAACCTCGGCTACCTGCTCGGCCTCGTCCTCCCCGTCCTCCCGTGGCTCGGCAACAAGGTGTTCCCGCACCCGTACTGGCGCTTCATCCACTTCCCGCTCATGGCCTACCCCGCCCGCTCTGGCTCTGTGCTCTCGTCGATCACGTCGCAGGCCATTGTGTCGACCATCTTCATGTACGGCATCTTCACGTACTCGCACGCCTGGTGGACCAAGTACAACTACGTGCTCGCCGCTGCCATCGACGCCGGATCTGGTATCGCCGTCATCCTCGCCACGGTCCTCACGATCTACTACCCTCCCGTCACCACCGCCCTCAACGCCTACCCCATCGACTTCTGGTGCACTGGCCGTCCCATTGAGGACTTTATGGAGTAATTCTCGCGCCATTGTCTCTGCCCCAGCGTCGTATGCGATTCTGCCGTTGATGATGCGTGCGGCGTGATGCTGTCTGCATGTCTGTCTGTATTGAACAAGCAAATGAATCATGCCACTTGTATTCAACCCAAAAGCACGCCTGTTGTTGTTGTTGTTGTTGTTGTTGTTGCTGGCGATTGGAAACTCTGCAAGACTTGCAGAGCTTGCGAGCGGGCAGCACTGATCGCTGGATGTGACCATGCTGCTGCGAGTGGGTGCACAGCATGGCGTGTGTCGTGCATCGCGTTTGACGTGTCACACAGCGCGAGCAACGTGGCAGCTCGTGGCGTCCTCAAAGCGGCTGTCGCAGATGGCTTGCCTGCAAGGGACAGCCATCCATCCATCCATCCATCCGTCCGCTGATCGTCTCCATTGCGCCTTTCTGACTGGCCATTGTGGTGCTCGAGTGATCGTCAATGCCTGGCATGCTCGGCATGCCAAGACTCGCCAGATATGACATGCCGTCGCTTTGCAGGCCTGAAGGACTACATGCTTGGCCTGTGCTGATGTCTGTATTGGAAACTCGAGCACCGCACTGCATCTGCATATGAGACGACGACGATACCACTCACAAGGCCGGCTTGCAGAACGAGACATTGCCGGCATCACGCAGCATCTGCATGACTTGTGCATCGGCAACAGCACCAACATCGCTCCTGGCTGCCTTGTACTGGCCGAGATCGACGCCGTGCTCCTTGACCAGATGCTCAAGCAGGCTGACATGGCCAAACGAAGCTTTCCCCGGCCCAATATTCATACAATTACCAAGGATTTTGGAGTTATATTCGTCGCAAGAGGCAACGAATAGATGCCCGCGTATCACACGATGGAAGGTTCGAGTCAGCAACGAGCATGCGACGACAAGCGGGCGAGGCACATCCAACGAGGGTCTTACCTTTATCGTTAGAAAAAGTGACCCGTTAGGTCGATCGGGAGGTGCCCCGATTCAAAGTTGGTAGTCAAACAAGTCACTGTGTGGGATGTAGGTCAGGTGACTTGAGGGCAGGCTGTCTGCGTGCTGGTCGCTGCTGGACGACGGATGGACCGTGTCTTGAACGCCACAGGACGGCAGGCTGATCTGGTCCCATGAGGCCACATGCGACTTGAAGTGTTTCCGCGTTTGAGGCTGTGGGACAACAGGCGGAGCATTTCTTGCACGCAGCTGGATGGAGATATGCATTGCCGCGATGCTGTTGAGGTGCGCTTGCATGGCTGGATTGCTGTCGGCTTTGGTGTGTGTCAAGTAGAGCGGCCGGTGTCCAAAGAGCAGATGCCACAGTGCGACCATTCCGATGTTGGTGGCTCCAAGCACGTCTCGGTGGTAGACGGTATCGCAGTCTGTGCACTCGTAGCGTCGCAGGTTGGTGCGGTTCTCGTATGGGATCCGCTGCTTGCACTGCGGGCACATCTGGCTGGTCAGGTTCTCATTGCAGCGGTAGATCTGTGTGTGTGTGTGCAGGATCGTGTGGTCAGTTGGTGCACAGATGGATGGATGGATGGATGGACAGCGTGGCATCAGACGCACATAGGCATATCCAGACGACCGCAGATGCCTGATGAGAAACTTCTCAAACACAGCGTGCCGGCCACCTTGACCTGTAAAGTCGATGCCAAATGCCCACACAACGGGAATGTCCTTCTCTGTTGGCTTGTCACAGCGGCCTTGAGATGCACGAGGTGCGCGCTTGCCAGTGGTCGATCCTGCCAGCTTCATGATGCCCTCAAGAGCGTTTCCGCGATCAGACGTGCTGTTGCTGCGCTTGGTGAACCACTTGGCCTTGACCTTCTGTGGAATGCCATGTCATGCCAAGCCGTCCAGTGCAATCAGCATGGCGATCAAGCAGTATGGCGGCCATGCCAATGGGACATTCAGAATCAGAGAAAACGTACCCGTGCATTCAAGAATGGCGTGCAGTACGCATGGCAGCGCAGATCCCAAAAGGCTCTCTCGCCTGCTGAAATGCCTGGATCGGCATGCTTTGCTGTCTTGAATGCAATAACCTCGTGGACGTCGGTTGCCTTGGCATATCGATTGTTGAGCCTGGCACAGGAGGCAGGCACTGTGAGTTGATCTGGTCAAAAGTGCGCGTGGCAGAGTCATTGCATACATACCAGTCCTGAAAGTCACGCTCAGCTTGAAACATGCCAGAGGAGAGCACGTAGTTGGACTCGAGGGTATAGGTGAAAGTTGCCAGATCGACCAGCATGCTGGACGCGCCATACAGGTACCGCTTGCCCCAATCAATGCCGACAATACGCACAAACCGGTAGCCCTTGTTGGTGAACAGCTTGTTGGCTTTGAGGATGTTGCGCAGTCGCTGCGAGGCGTAGAAGCTGAGCTTGCCCTGTCATGCCATGACATGAGTGAGGAATGTGCAATGTATGTGCACCAATGCGCGAGGTTAGCATGCAAGTGGCTTACAGGATTGGGCGTGTATGGCTTGGTGGCTGACGGGTCGGCTGGATTAGCGGCTATAGATGGCATGTCAGTTGATGTGGACAACAAGTGCTCGTCTGGATTGGCACAGCAACTCACATTCGCCGTTAATGTAATCGGGCTCGCCATCAGCCTCGTCAACAAGCCACGGCTGCTCGCCTGGGGACGCCGCGTTGGGGTCTGCAGATCAAGGCGGCAGTCAGAATCCATGTGTGCACCATCGCATTCAAGCACGCCACATACACCAAGGTGACTCTGGACGGTTTGTGCGGCAGTCCAGTGCCAGCTGGTAGATGCTGTATCCATCCGTCATGATGCTGCCAAGTAGGATCGCCTTGGCTGGTCTTGCTGGACGCACAGCATCAATCGCAGCCTTGATATGCTCCTCGCGCTCCTTGCCATCCAGACCCTGCTCATCAGCCTCTTGCGTCGCCTTGGCTGTGGCCTTGGCAACCGCGTCCATCTCATCTTTGGCTTCTGAAGGTGTCTGGAAGCGACCTTTCTTGGGGCGGAGACCTGGGAGAAGGATGCCAAAGATGCAAACCTCGCGACTTGCGCTGAATGCTTTCCTGATATCCTTGTTGGGCAACTCAAGAGCTGACTCGGCATCTTCATAGCCTTGGAGATAAGTGCAGTGTCAGCATCAAATTGTGTACACATGGCATATACAGGCAGTGCGACCAACCAAGTGCAGCCAGAAGCTGTAGTCTCAATGCCTGCAAAGCAGGATCCTGATTGCCACGGATGCGCTCATCCTTTGTCCTCATCACCGCCCAAAAGAGGGTGGTCTCAGTGATGAGGACAAACGGATCGCGGCCTGCAGGCTGCGGACACAACTTGAGGGATGAGCCTGCGAGATCACACAACTGCTTGAACTGGCCGGCCTCTGACAGCGACTTGTTGCGCACGACCGCCGTGAGCCTGTGCAGTGCTTGTGGGATCTCGACAACGCGTCCGTCTTGTCTGGTCGACAGTGGCATGCCAGACGTGGCGTCCCCGGTGGCTGTATCCATTGCCTTGGCAAATTCCGCTACCTTGTCAGCAGATATACCAGGAATCAGTTGGTGGATTGCCCAGTCAATGAGCATCGACTGGTGGGTCATGAAGTGCACAGCAAGCATGCCACAGATGCCCCGTGCAAGGTTGCTGTAGATGTCGTTCCGAGCAGCTGCACACAAACTGTCGTCAAGCCTGCCAGGCAAAACGGCATGCATCGTGCTTGCGTCCATGTGCACAATGGCTGACAGCAATGAGCCGGCCTGCGTCGCGTTCATCTTGGCTGCCCGCGCCACACCAGCCCGCATCTTGGTCATGCTGTCCCGGATCATCTGCTGCGTCCATTCGCGGTTGATGATCATCTGCATGATGGTCACAATCCACGAGTGGGCCACATGCTTTGTCGCCCGCGGCATGACCGACTCCTGACCGGTGAGAATGTAGCCCAGGTATCACAGAAGCATATTAACAGCACCCTCGCCACTAGAGGTGCTGTTTGTGAGCACCTTGAGCAGATCATTTGCCGATGGTACTGCCCGTTGTAGTGGTGGCTCGATGGCTGGTGGTTGGGCATCGGTGCTGCTGGATGCGGCGGCTACTGCTGCTGGTGCTGCTGTTGCTACTGCTGGTGCTGTGTCGTCGGTGAAGGTGCAGATCTTGACCATTGTGCCCGCCTCAAGTCTCACCAAGTCGCCATAGTGAGCAATGTCGGTGTTGCTGCAGAGCGGGCCCTCGCCGTACATGCGCCGGGCATTAACTGGCCATCTGAGGACGCATCCAGCGGCGTAGAGCCACGCGCTCTCGTCCTTGAGGTCATCAGGATCAATATAGACATACTCCATCTCACCATTCCTCCTGGCCTCCATGACGCAGAACTTGAGTGGCAGCGGTGTATATGGGTCGAGTGCGACGAGCTCTTCGACGATGGCGCCGATCATAGTGATGCATGCACGCCGCACGTCGGCCGTGTATCGGTACACGCCATTGAAGATGCTTTCTGAAAGTGAACCGCGGGTCTGTGTTGCCGGCGCCGTCTTGGCCTGGCGTCCAAAATACTTTGCAAGCATTGGATCTCCAGAGAGCATTTCCTGTGTGTAGCACAAGTCAACATACACAAAGCCAGACATGCAGAGCAACCTGGCAATCCAAACTCATACCTCCATTTTGACGATCTGCTCAGGGCGATCGTATGTGCTCTCCACCGGCCTTGCCTCATTGCCATGGATGGCAGCAGCAGCCGTCATGACTGGCAATGCCATCATGCGGTGGATCTTTTCAAGCATCTGCTCTATCGCCGATCTTTCACCACGCTCATATCTGTCAAAGAACGCACCGGTCAGCACACACACTCAAGGCACATGCCATGCCATATGCCACTTACGCCCGTGTCTCGGCATCAAATTGAGCCTGGCGGGCTTGCCTGCTCGCATCCTTCTTGTGCTCCTGGATGAACTTCTTGGTCTTGGCCTTCTCAGCTCGCTCAGCTCGCTCCTTATCACGCTCAGCCTGCATGGCCGGCGTGACCAGGTATGGATCCTGCCGTGGTTGAATGTAATGTTAGGCATGCATCTTGAATGTGCACAAGATGCTTGCAATCACAAGCCTGCAGTTCAACTCACAGTTGTCCTTGTGTCTTGAAGCACACCTGTTGATTCTTGCCGTTGGTTCTGCGACTGACTTGTGAGACAGTATTTTCTTGTTGTATTAAAACAAATTTCCAATCCAAATTCCACTTTCATCATCCACTGCAACAACCAATCTGCCCCCGCAACACTCCCCTTCAGATGCCGTTGTTGCCTCTAGTTCAGCACCATCCCCAGACTTCCAGCGTGCTGATTGAATGTATCCTTCGCCAACGGCTTCGTCATGATGTCTGCGACATTGTCCTCGGTCGCCATGTGTACCACCTTTGCCACACCCGACTTGACCACCTCACGCACATACAGATTTCGGATGTCGATGTGTTTGGACGACTTCAGCCGGAGCATTCCCTTTGTGTTGGTCACGCAGCTGGAGTTGTCGTTGCGCAGTATCGTCGGGCCATCCTGCTTGAAGCCCAGCCATTCCAGCATGCGCCGCAACCACACCAGCTCCCTACATGCATCCGACATGGCCACCGTCTCTGCTTCGTATGTGGACAGTGACACGCACTTCTGCTTGGCGCTCTTCCAGCTCACACAGCTCCGACCCACATAGAATGTCCATCCAGACGTCGACTTGCGATCCGCCAGGTCTCCAGCGAAATCCGCGTCGGCAAACCCAGACAGCTCGATCGAGTCTCCGCTGAAGACAAAGAAGGCGTCCTTGACGCCCTTCAGGTACCGGAGGATTCGCTTGATGTGCGTCCAGAGATGCTCCGTAGGCTCCGACACATGCCGCGATACAATTCCAACCGCGGCTGAGATCTCTGGGTGCGTGGTCCTGGCCAGATGTGACAGCATGCCAATCACCTCGCGTACCGGCTGCGACGTCTTGGGCCCACCAAACTCCAGAGTAGACGTCGGCATCGGCGTACCAACAGGCTTGCAGTCCTGCATGCCCACGCGAGCCAGCATCTTCTCGATGGCCTTGGTGTTGGAGACGTGGTAGTTGCCCGTGGCCTCGTCGCGATCGATCTTCATGCCCAGGAACGACTGGGCCTCGCCGAGATCCTTCATGGCAAACCGCGACTCGAGACCTTCCTTGAGCTGAGCAAACATCTTGTTGTTGGCCGTCAGTACCAGGAGATCATCGACGTACAAGACCACGATCACAAACACCTTGTCCTGGCGCTTGATGTAGCAGCATGCGTCCACCATGTCGCTGCAGGCGTATCCCATCTCGTCCATGGCGGTGTGAAACTTCTCGTTCCAGGCAAGTGGCGCTTGGCGGAGACCGTACAGACTCTTGATCAACCGCCACATGCGACCTGTGCCGTCGTTGAAGCCCATTGTGAAAGGGAAGAGAGTCGGTAGCAGATAAGACTGCACAGATGGTTGAGTTCATTGGGTTACCAAGGGGACTGGGGGAAGCACAGACCTGCACAGATGGTTGAGGAGAGCTGGGGAAACTCCGTGCAGGAAAGGCAGATTGGTGTCAATGGGCGATCACGTGACCCAGACTCGATCCTTACACATCGGCTGCTGAGTGTAGACCTCCTCCTTGAGATCGCCGTGCAGGAACGCAGTGTTGACGTCAAACTGTCGCAACCGCAGACCGAGGATTGCCGCGAGGGCCAGCACAACGCTGTAACAGTCAGCCGCGATCACGTGACACGCGTGCAACCGGTCGCGCGTCCCACTTGAATCCTGACAGACCACAAGGCGACTTGCCCCAGTCGTCGCCTTGTGTACTGAAACCCGCCGTCTGTCAGGTACTGCCCGTGCATATGCCTTTATTACTACGAAGCTATATCAATGAATGACCTTGTGTACTGAAACCTGCCGTCTGTCAGACCGCCCATCGTCTCGTTGCACATCGTCCTGTTGCACGACGACTCAAGACAGTCAGTGACCAGACGGAAGGAATGACGACCGACAGCCTCAGTGCCGAGGGCACTGGTGCGGTCGGAGCAGACAGCAGCATTGAACAGCAACACCAGCAACACCAGCAACACCAGCAAAACCAGACCGGCCTGCCAACACCCGTCACTGTCGTCCGCACTGTCACCAACTACCGCCTTGGCTCAAGCCTGGCAGAGGCGGCCATGAGGCTGCTCTTGAAGAGACCCGAGTTGATGGCCGAGATGCGAGACGCGGTGCCTGAGGGCGGCAGCCTGCTGCAGGATGGAGACATCCAACCGGTCGCGGATTACGGGTCGCTCCTCGCCGCGCTGGGACATCGGGATTCTGCCATCCAGGACGAGGCGGCCTCGGTAGCAAGCTCGCAGTCGGTTCACGCCTCAAGCGCCCAGTTCAACTCAGCGGCGTTTGCTGCTCACTCGTCTCTGGCTCGAGCACCCGCACCGTCGCGATCGCAATCCATCAGCATCAGTCAGCACGGCACGATGGATCTACCGACGCCAGCGGCAGCCTCCGATGCCGCGCTGTTCCGCGCGCGGCAGACGGAGGCCGAGAATGACTTGAAGGAGCTCAGGTTTGACGGCGACCCAGCGGCCGATCCGCTGGGCAACGCCCGGGCCTGGAAAGTATTCACCCGCGCCCTGGAGAGCAGCATGGGCATTTGCCCGGCGCTCTACAGGGAGGAACCCGTTCGCATTCGCATGTTAGAACGCTGCTTGAGGGGCTCTGCCCGAGAGTGGTTCTCCAACACTGTGATGCCGCGTGTCCAGGCGCGAGAGCTGCGTTCATTGGCCCAGGTCATTGAGGTGGGCAACCGCAGGTACCGTCCGGCGCATCTCATCCAGCGTGCACAGCTCGTCATCGATCGTTTTGTACCCGCACCTGGCGAGGCGTGTGCCCAGTGGGGCGATCGTCTCACGGCCCTGCAACGCGACGCCGACGCCTCGGACGCCGCGATGATCAAGAAGGCGTACTCGCTGTGCTCACAGGAGCTGAAGGCTCGGATCGACATCTTGGAGGGTCCGGACGGTCTCGACGGCCCACAGACGTTTGCAGACTACCTGGAGCTGATCGAGAAGCTCGACGCCAACATGCGGTCCAAGGCCGAGTATGCCCAGGCGGCGGTTTTGACGGCCGCGGCACTCAATGGCACCCTGTCGACGCCATCTGCCAATGTGGGCTCAGGATCGGCTTCTGGAAGTGGACGCCGTCGCACGCAGACGGCTCCTGCACCGGCCAGAACGCCGCCGGCTCCAGTGACGATCCCAGCAGCGCCGAGGACGCAATCCGTGTCAGCCCCAGCAAACAGCGCCGGCCTGGCCAGCGAGTGGCAGGCGGTGATGTCGCGCGTTGGTCGACCGCTCTCAGAGGCGGACCGCGAGTTCCTGAAGGCCAACCACGGCTGCTACGCCTGCCGCCGACCCGATCACGCATCCATCAGGAACCCGGCATGCCCATTCCACCGCAGTGGCGGTGCACCAGTCGCAGTCGCCAGTGTGGCACCCCCTAGTGATCATGGTTCGGGAACAGCTGCAATACATCTGTTACCCACTGCTCGTCTTTGCCCATGCCGCCGGTCCGCTCGCCTATCCGATCGCATGTCATGGCAACCGCCGATGGGTTCCCGTGCGTGGCCCTGCTGGACACCGGCGCATCTGGTATGGTGATGTCGCGCAGTTTCGCGCGTCGGATTGGTGCACAGACCTGCTCCATTGAGCCGTTCACGGTCGAGTATGCCAACCAGGAGTGCCATCGCGTTGCGGAAGCGGTGACCATTACTCTTGGGGTTGGGGACTACGCGCAGCAGCTGCAGTTCTTTGTCGCGGACATCAGCACCGATGTGATCCTGGGTACGCCGTGGTTTGCTGAGGTGGTGATCACCAAGGGCGATATGGCCGACCGCTCATTTGCATTCCACCACAAGGCCATGGGGCGCGACTTTGTATGGCGTCTGCACCCCTCAGCGGCACCCACACTTGACCCGACACCCGAACCAGTACCCGAACCCGCATCCAAACCCGCATCCGAACCAGCACCCGAACCAGCACCCGAACCAGTACCCGAACCCGCACCCGAACCAGTACCCGAAACAGCATCTGAACCAGCACCCGAACCACCCTGCGATCATGCTCCGATGTCCCTTGAGGCCATTGCTGCGCAGCACGGCATTGAGTTCGTCAGCTACGAGGATTTCCATGCGGACGAGTCATCATATGTCGAGATCATGGCCCTGACCAGCTGTGGGGACGCAGATACGGCAACCGACGCGGCCATTGCGGCGATTGACGAGGCGGATCCACTCGCCCATCTGAGCCTGGAGACGCAGCCTGAGGTTGTCCATCCGCTGTTGATCCAGTTCCAGGCCCTCTTCCAACCGGGCAACCTGCCGCCGTCGCGGCCTGAGGATCATCGTATCAAGCTGGTGCCTGGTTCCAAGCCGCCGCCGCGCCGCCCTACGCGCAGCCTGCCGACTGAGCACCAGGATGCTGTCAAGGCGTTCTTGGACGACCTCGCCGCGCGTGGCATGATCCGCGGCTCTGTGTCGCCATTTGCTGCGGGTATCGTGATCGCCAAGAAGAAGGACGGCGGTCTGCGTCTGTGCATCGACTATCGTGGGCTGAACAACATCACGGTCAAGGATCGCGCGTCGATGCCCAGTATCCAGTCGCTCATTGACCGCGTCGCAGGCAAGCCGTTCATGTCGTCGGTCGATCTGCGGGACGGCTACTACAACATCCGCATCTACGACGAAGACATCCCCAAGACGGCGTTTGTGACCCGTTACGGCCACTACGAGTTCAAGGTGATGCCTTTTGGGCTCTGCAACGCTCCTGCCACCTTCAACGCCATGATGAACCGCATCTTCCACGACCTGCTGGACGTCTGCGTTGTCGCCTACATGGACGACATCCTGATCTACTCGGAGACCGAGGCGGACCACCTGCTGCACCTGGAGGAAGTGTTCCGTCGTCTGCGCGCCGAATCGCTCCGCCTGAAGATGTCCAAGTGCGAGTTCTTCTCGTCGCGGCTCGAGTTCTGCGGTCATCTGTTGCTGGGTGACGGCTACTCGATCCAGGACAAGCATCGGCTGGCACTGAAGACTCGGCCGATCATTGGGTCGGTTGGCGATCTGCGGCGCTTCATTGGGCAAGTCGTGTGGGTCAAGGATTTCATCAAAGACCATGCCGACATCTGTGTGCCGCTCACGGACATGCTGCGCAAGGACGTGCCCTTTGTGATGGACGAGGCCAAGTGGGCCATTGTGGACTTTATTCTGGACGCCATCACGAACGCTCCGGTGCTCAAGTACTTTGACCCGTCGCTGGAGACACACGTGTACACGGACGCATCCGAGTTTGCCATTGGTGGCTGGATTGGCCAGAAGCATGTCGAGGCGGACGGCACGGCCAAGATCCATCCGGTCTCGTTCTACTCGCGCAAGCTCAATGATGCGGAACGCAACTACCCGACCCACGAGCGCGAGATGCTGGCGATCGTGGACACCTGCGACAAGTACCGGCACTACCTGCTCAGCGTGCATTTCACCATCCACACCGACCATGCCTCGCTGCGATGGATCTCGACGCAGCCCAAGCTGTCGTACCGCCAGGCTCGCTGGATCATGGAGCTGCAGGAGTTTGATGCTGTGGTCCAGTACATCCAGGGGGGCGACAACAACCTTGCCGACATGCTGTCGCGCCATGTGACTGTTGCCCCGCACTGCGCTCGATGCCGTGCAAAGGTTGAAGTGGATGCCTTGACCACCGCAACACCCGACATTGCCGACCGCGTTCGCCCGCTGCTCGATGCCGATCCGTTCCTGCTGGACGTCGCTCGCTGGAAGGCCGATCCTGCTGATGCTGCTCTGCACGAGCGTCAGTTGGCAGCCAAACTCGAGCTGGTCGACGGCCTATGGTTCTACGAGGGTCGCATGTACATCCCAGAGGGTCAAGTGCGCACCGACCTGCTCACCTCGTACCACGAGCCGGCCCATGCCGGCCACCAGGGCCGCGAACGAACATACGGCCGTCTGCGTGCGCACTACTACTGGCCAGACATGGCTGCGTCGGTCGGTCGCTTTGTGAGCTCGTGCGACGCCTGCCAGCGGTTCAACTCGTCGACGCAGGCGCCTGCCGGTCTGCTGCACCCGCTGCCCATCCCTGCCGACCGCTTCCAGTCTGTGGCGTGCGACATTGCCTTCATGCCCATGTCGGACGAGGGCAACGATGCTGTGTTTGTTGTTGTGGATCGCCTGACAAAGCTTGTCAAGTGCGTGCCGACGCGACGCGATGCGACTGCCGAGGATCTTGCCGCGCTGTTCCTCAACCGATGGGTGCTTGCTGGCCACGGCCTGCCGTCGTCTATCGTCTCGGACCGCGACGCTCGCTTCCTGTCTGCCTTCTGGACGGCGCTCTGTGCGGCGCTGGACATTGAGCAAGTCATGGCAACGGCCCGCCACCAGGAGACCGACGGCCAGTCCGAACGCACCATCCGCACGCTCAAGGACCTGCTGTCCAAGTACGCCAACCACCGCGGCAGCAACTGGGAGCACATGCTCGATGCGGCTGTCCACGCCCTCAACTCTGCTCCAAGCGCATCGACTGGCTATGCTCCGTACTTCCTCGCCTTTGGCCTCGAGCCTCGCACGCTGCCACACGAGCCGGCAGCATCATCGCCGCCTGCTGTCCACGACCTGCTCGCTGCCATTGACAAGGCTCGCGTGGATGCCACAGCCAACCTGACCAAGGCTCAAGAACGACAGAAGTGCAACGCCGATCGCCACCGCCGTGATGCTCCTGCCTACGCTGTCGGCGACATGGTCATGCTGCAAGCCGCCGGCATTGTGTGGCCCACCGACACGCATCGCCCCAACGCGTTCCTGCCCAACTGGCTGGGTCCATTCCCGATCACAGAGGTCAATGCCGCACTGGATGGTCTCAACTGCAAGCTGGCTCTGCATCCGACTATGCATCGTCTGCATCCGTGGTTCCATGTCCGTCTTCTGAAGCCGTACCGCGATCCGGCCACCGCTTTCCCTGGCCGGCCACTGCCTGCTCAGCCACCTGCAGTCGCCTTTGCTGATGACCCTGCAGCAGCTGAATGGGAGATTGACGCGATTGTGGGACACAAGGTCGCTCGCAACGGCCGCCGCTCCTTTGTGGTCTCGTACCTCGGTTACGGCCCGCAACACAACGAGTACCGATCGGAGGCCGAGTTGCGCGAGACTGCACCTGATCTGCTGGACCAGTACCTCGCCGCCCTCCCAGACAGCCGCCGGTCCGTCGCAGCCGCCGCCACGCTGGGGATGCATTGGACGTGAATGTGGCTTCCTTCTTTGTCTGTGCCGATTGTTCTCCAGAGGATCCCTCGTCAAGGGGGGCTGTAACAGTCAGCCGCGATCACGTGACACGCGTGCAACCGGTCGCGCGTCCCACTTGAATCCTGACAGACCACAAGGCGACTTGCCCCAGTCGTCGCCTTGTGTACTGAAACCCGCCGTCTGTCAGGTACTGCCCGTGCATATGCCTTTATTACTACGAAGCTATATCAATGAATGACCTTGTGTACTGAAACCCGCCGTCTGT
>JAHLKH010000273.1:0-25748 GCA_025526915.1 Entophlyctis helioformis | reverse complement strand
CGGAAGACGACGAAAGGAGCGAGAGAGAGGCGGAAGGAGAGTGTGTGTGAGGCGAGGCGAGGGGAGATAGGCAGAAGAGAGCAGTGGCCGCCACGCTCGAGATGGGGGAGCAGCCGCGAGAGGGACCGAGTGGGCACGGAGGGTCGCGTCCGGGTGCGCTGGTTGCGGTCGAGGCGCTGGTTGCGGCAGGTCGGCGTGATGCGGTCGGCGTGTTGCGGTTGGTTGCGGTTGGTTGCGGTTGGTTGTGGAAAAGGGCGGCTATAAGTGGCTCGGTGGGTGTAGCCCGTTGTTGCCAGTGAGCAGCAGCTGCGATCCCAGGGCCTGCCACGGGCTGCACAGGCAAGACACAAGCAAGACATACAGGCAAGGCATACAGGCAAGACATACACGCGAGCCACAGACACACGCAGGCCAGAACATTGTGCGATCCAGCGCACACGCTCGAGCCAGCGTGGCGTGCGGTGCAGCAGCACCCGGCCCAATTCAATCGCCGTTCCAATGCACCAGCCTTGTCGGTCATCTGCCCAACACACACAGACCAACACACACGCACTCGCAAGCACTCGTTACCTCTCTCTCGCACAAGCATTCCCTACCTACCTACCTACCTCTCTCTCTCTCTCTCTCGCCCATGTCCGTCACCACATTCAACGCCGAGCGCCTCAACGCCCTGCTCGAGAACGACAACCGCGACAAGCGTGCCCGCTTCAAGGAGTTCCTCAAGGACCCGCTGTTCGTGCCCCGCTTCAACGTGCCGCTGGCTGCCGAGCGTGACATTGCCCTCGAGCGTCTCAAGCGCATTGCCGACGCCGGCTTCATCTCCGTCTTTGACTTTGAGACCAACCCGCTCAACATCTTTGCCGGTGCGTGTGGTGGCGTGGGCTGTGCTGTGCTCTGCCACGCTGTCCTGCTCTGTCCTGTCCTGCCGTGTGCTCTGCTCTGCCGTGTGCAGCAGACTGACCCACCGACCGACCCACCGACGCCAACCACCACCAGCCCACGAGATCAGTGGAATGGTCGATGGCTCGTTCACGACCAAGATGACCGTGCAGTGGAACCTGTTTGGCGGTGAGTCTGTCCGTGTCTGGCCGTGCTTGCTGAGCCTCTGACTGCCGTGTCTGCCTGCCTGCCTGCTTGTGCCGTGTTCCCATCCTCCTTCCTCTGCCCTCCACCGTCGGCCTCTCTTGGCCGTCGATCCCCCCGGTCTCGGCGACTTGCGATCGCGTACTTGGATCGCTCGCTTGATCCCTCCCTCCCTCTGGCTCGCTCGCCAGGCACCATGATCAAGCTGGGCACGCAGCGCCACCGCAAGTACCTCAAGGACATTGACGCCCTCAATGCCGTCGGCTGCTTTGGCCTCACTGAGCTGGGCTACGGCAACAACGCCGTCGAGATGGAGACCACTGCCACCTATGTGAGTCGGCTGGCCGGCATATCTCTGGCTGGCATATCTCTGTGTATCCCGCAACTGACTAACATGCAATGCTCCATGTACAATGCTCCATGATCGATGCTCCGTGATCGATGCTCCATGCTCCATGATCGATGCTCCGTGATCGATGCTCCATGCTCCATGATCGGATGCCGCGGCCAGGACGAGGCTGCCAAGGAGTGGATCATCCACACGCCAAGCGTGCTCGCCCAGAAGTACTGGATCACCAATGGCGCCGTGCACGCCAAGTGGGTCTGCGTGTTTGCCCAGACGTTCGTCAAGGGCAAGAACGAGGGCATCCATGTGTTCCTGGTGCGCATCCGCGAGAGAACCTGAACCATCTCCAAGAACGTGCGCGTCGAGGAGATGGGCACCAAGTTTGGCTGCAACGGGTGTCGACAATGCCAAGATCTGGTTCGACCATGCAAGTAGCACCTCCTGTTCGCCTGTCCATCCATCCGTCTCTCTCTTGTTGTGTCTCGCAAACTGACACGCTTTCCTCGCGTCGCTGCAGGTGCGCATCCCCGCCGAGAACATCCTCAACAAGTACTCGGACATTGGGGGCTGACGGAACACTCTCGTCCAACATCAACAACCGCCGCGCTCGCTTCCTCGTCGTGGCTGATCAGCTGCTTTGCTGGCCGGTGAGCCTGCTGTTGCGTCCCATGTGCACGGCCGTGTTGAGACGGGCCATGGCCGATCTAACCACTGCATCTGACCACTGCCTCTGACCACTGCCACCTTGGCCAGCCTGTGCATCGCTGCCATGTCGATTGGCGGCACCAAAAAGTGCCTGACGATCGCCTTCCGCTACGCTTCGTCGCGCAAGACTGTCGGCCCCACGGGCAAGTCGGACACGCCCATCCTCAGCTACCAGCTGCAGCAGAACGCCCTCGTTCCGCTCCTTGTGCGCACCATCGGCCTCAACTTTGGCCTCAACTACATCAAGGGCCGCTGGGCCAACCACTCGGACGCCGAGCACAATGAGATTGTCCGCCTCTGCTGTGTGATCAAGGCAGGTTGACGTGTGGATGAGTGGATGGCGTGTCGTGCTGCTCTGCTGACACTCTGCATCGATCACGTAGCCCCTGGTGACGTGGAACTTTGAGCGCACTGCCAGCATCTGCCGTGAGCGTTGCGGTGGCCAGGCAAGTCGGTTGACCAGTGCCAGTGCCAGTGGCGAACCGGAGGTGTTGGGCTGACACACACGCACGGCCCGCTGTCTCTCAACAGGGCTACCTCAGCTGCAACGAGTTTGGCCCCAACATTGGCTTCTCGCACGCCGGCATGACGGCCGAGGGCGACAACTCGGTGCTGATGCAAAAGGTGGCCAAGGAGCTGCTGGCTGCCGTTGACGCCAAGCAGGTCGTGTACCCCAAGCTGGACACGACGGGCACGACCAAGCTGGACATTACGCGTGGCGAGTCGCTCATCAAGCTGGTCAAGCTCAAGGAGAACGCTCTCGTGTCGGAGCTCGGCCAGAACATGAAGACCAAGCTCGGTGCCGGCAAGCCGCTGTTTGAGGTGTGGATGACGCAGGAGAGCGATCTCATCCAGGCCACGTCCAAGGCGTACGGCGAGAGCATCTGTCTTGACCAGATCCTCCTTGCTCTTCAGGGCGAGACGGATGTCGGCGTCAAGTATGTGTGGCGGTGGCCATTGCAGAGATGAGATGCATCCGTCCATACAGCCAGTCACTCACTCACTCACACGCACGCTTGCCTGCCTGCCTGCCTGCCTGCCTGCCTGTCCCACTGTGCACCAGGAACGCACTTGCGCGCGTCGCGCACCTGTTTGCGCACACGCTCGTGAGCCAGGACCTTGCCTGGTACCTGTCCAACGGCATCCTGTCGCCCACCCAGGGCAAGCAAGTGACGTCGCACCAGCGCGTGCTCGTCAAGGAGCTGGTGCCGTACACGCCCAGCCTGATCGACTCGCTTGGCCTCAAGCCGTGGATGGTGTTTGCGCCGATTGCCAACGACTGGGCCGAGTTCAACCGTGTGGACAACCAGGGCGAGCTTGTGCCCTCGGCCCGCCTGTAGTGCATCTGTGCCCCTGCATCTGTGCCCCTGCCACTGCCTTTCTGTCCCGCCATGTTCCGCCGCCTCCGCCATTCCACCGCGTTCCACCGGCCGCCGAAATGAAACCAAATTGAAACAATTGCGAAATCTGCACCGCTTTTTGCGATCCAACTCCGCCGGACGCCGCTGGCGTGCGGCTCAATTTCCGGGAGTCGGCCGCAACGGTGAGCCCGTCGGCCGACGTGCAAAACCATAAAAGCCGGCCGGATCGCCGTGTACTGTGCGTTTACCCCCAATCCAACATGCCATCGTTCGACGCCAAGCCCGCGGCCCTCCACGAGGTGCCGCAGTCCAGCGGCATCACGCTCGTTCTGCAGAGCACCGAGCAGCCCGCCCACGCCAATGCCGACATGAACGCCAATGCCTCGGTTGCGGCCGACTTGAAGAAAAGCCTTGATGCCAAGGACGCCGACGATGTGGTCGTCGAGGACTCGGCAAGCGACTCGGACGCTGGCCGTCGCATGGTCGCTGTCGGCCCTGCCGTGCAGACCACCACCACCCAGTTTGTCCTGATTCTGGTCGGGTGCGTCTCTTATCTCGCCTGTGTGCTTGCCATGGAGGTGGTCGTTGTTGTTGTTGTTGGCAACAACGACGCCCTTGCACTGCCTGATCTTTCGGCCGAGCTGCTTCAACCCGCACGTGCGCAGACACTCACACTCGCATTCACATGCATTCACACGCACACGCACACGGCCAACAGCCTTGCACTCGCCGTGTTCCTGGCGGCGCTCGACCAGACTATTGTTGCGGTCGCCATCCCGGCCATCGCCAAGGACTTCCAGTCGCTCACCCAGATCGCATGGATCGGCACGGCCTTCTTCCTCACTTCTGTGCGTCCCATCCACCTGCCGCCGTCCACTTCCTCGCTTGCTCGCCGTCTGCCAACACACTCACACTCCTTCCGACACCTCCCACACAGACGGCACTCATTCCCTCGTTTGGCAAGCTCGCGGACATTTTTGGCCGCAAGCCCGTGTTCCTGACTGCGATCGTCATCTTTGAGATTGGATCCATTATGTGCGGTGCGTCGACGACCATGAACATGCTTATTGCCAGCCGCGCCATCGCGGGTATTGGCGGCGGCGGTATCTTTTCGCTGGCCATCATCATCATCTCGGACCTGGTCTCGCTCAAGGACAGGGCCATGTACCAAGGGTGAGTGCAGCGTCTCTCCACGGTGCTTCGTCAGCCATGTGAGCAGCCGTGACTGACAAGTGGCACTTGCAACCACCCAGTCTCATTGGCGCGTGCTTTGGTATCGCCTCGGTGGCCGGCCCGCTGCTCGGCGGTCTCTTCACGGACACGCTCTCGTGGCGCTGGTGCTTCTACATCAACGGTCCCATTGGCGCGTTCACCATCATTGTCGCCGTGTTTCTGCTCGATCTCCCGGCCTCCACGGACAACTGGCGCACATCCATCCAGCGCGTCGACTTTACGGGCACCCTCCTCCTCGTTGGTGCCGTGATTGCGTTCCTCATCCCCGTCCAGGGCGGTGGCACGCAGTACGCATGGAACTCGCCGACCGTCATCTCGCTGTTCATTGTCGCGGGCATCTCACGGCTGCGTTCATCTACGTTGAGCTCAAGTTTGCGACTGAGCCCATCATCCCGTTTGAGCTCTTCCTCAACTACCGCTCCGTGGCCGTGTTTGTCGCGGCGTTCTTCCTGGGCATGTCGTTCTTCCCCATCGTGTTCTACGCCCCCGTGTACTTCCAGGTCTCGTTTGGCCAGACGGCCACGCAGGCGGGTATCAGCACCCTGCCTCTTATCCTTGGCGTACGTGTCTTGGCGTGCTGCTGCTCTTGTTGATGCCGCAGTGGTGCACCAGGTGTCTTTATGCTCACACGCTCTCGCCTTTCTCATTGCCGCCGTCTTTGTTTGCCAGCTTGTCGTGTTCTCGATCAATGCCGGTGTGGTTGCCTCCAAGACGGGCAGATACATGCCGCTGGTGGTCGTGGGCGGTATCCTCATCGCTGTCGGTGCCGGCCTCATGTCCACGCTCAGCGCGACCACCCCGGGCGGCCTCCGCATCCTCTTCCTGCTCATCACGGGCATGGGCATCGGCACCTCGTTCCAGTCCATCGTCATCGCCGCGCAGGCATCCGTGTCGGAAAAGTACCTCGCCATCATCACGTCGCTCAGCAACTTCTGGCAGACCATTGGCGCCGTCATCGGTCTTGCCGTCACGTCGTCCATCTTCAACAACAAGCTCACGTCCATGCTCAATGCCCTCCAGACGGCCGACTTTGACCCTGCCCCGCTCGCCGCTGATCCCACGCTCATCCGCGACATCCGCTTTGTCCCCACGGACGCGCTCAGGGACTCGGTGATTGACGCCTACGTCCAGTCGCTCTGCGTCATCTTCCTGTGTGTGGTGCCGTTTGCGTCGTGCATGGTCCTTGCGTCGCTGTTCATCAAGACGGACAAGCTGTCGGAGGAGATGCGCGAGGCACCTGCCATGGCCGCCTAGAGTGAGCCTCTCCCTCTCTCTTCCCCCTCCTATTTCTCTGTCTTATTCATGTCTGTCGCCGTCAGTCGGCCCGGCCATGCACCGGCCCATCTGTGTCTCTTGTCTGTCTTTGCCTACCTTATTAAACGCGTGGGGGGCACCGCCTCCCCCACTCCACTCGACACGAGCAGCCCATTCATTCGCCACACTCACCCTGGTCGCAAGCGTCGTGGTGGCCACCAGTACAGGAGTCTCGCCAGGCACCACCGTGTCGATCGTCGACGTGGATCAGCATCTGAAACAATTCGAAATCACAAACGATCAACACGCGTTGGATCCGCGACGCGTGGCATGACCTCGTGCAGCTGTACATGCAAAGCAGGACAGAGCAAGTCAGGGCAGGGCAGGACAGGGCAGTTGCATGGCGTACGGCTGCTGCGACGCTAGCGGGCCCTGCCGGCGGGGTATGCCGAGCTGTCCGCCTGCCCGCCTGCCCGGCCCGAGCGAGCACGTGACCAAATTTCACTTGCAGCCGAGCAGCAACCGGCGATGCGCGAACGCGGAATTTTGCTTCCAAACGACTCGGTTGAGACAAGGTACGCGGCGCTGGGGCCGGCCGGCCGGCCATCCCATCCCATCCCATCCATATGGCCATATGGCCGTGGGTGCCATCCATCCCATCCCATCCAGCCATAGAGCCATATGGCTGTGGATGCCATCCCCATCCAGCCGTCCAGCAGCACTAACACGACGCTCGCCCGCCCGACAGGATCCATCCCCCACCCGCATCAACCAGGCACGATGTCCACGTTCACCGCGAACCCCTTCTCGGCGCTGGACGATTCCGCCCCCGTCGTCGCCCCCAAGGCCGCCCCCGCGCCTGCGGCTGCTCCGGCCCCGGCTGCCCGCCCTGCCTCTGCCCCCAGAGGCGACTCTGGCAAGCCCCGCGGCGGCCGTGGCGGCTCCGGTGCCCCCCGTGGCAACGGCGAAGGTGAGTGCGCTGTGCCGCCGTGCTGTATCTGACTGGGGATCGTTGAACCGGGAGCGGGGCAGAATCGGGTTGCTGGCTGGCGGACGTGCACGGACTGGAGCAGGAGCAGCAGCTGGACCAGTAGCAGCAGCAGCAGCAGCAGCACGACTAGCCGCACCAGTTGTGCCTGCCAGCCGCGCAGCCTCCTGCCCAGCCGCCTTGCGCTTGGCCCAACCCGTGCCCCCGGAGATCTCTGTGCAGGTGTCTGGATGCACAACAGCGTGGACTGTACTGACGACTGTGCCTGGCCGACAGTTCGCAGCAACCGTGGCCCCCGTCGTGCCGACACCACTCCCTTTGAGGCTGCTCCCGAGCACACCGAGGCCAAGGTCGACCGCAGCGACCGTCGCCACGGCGCTCGCGGCAACCGCCCGAACCGCGGTCGCGAGTTCGACAGACGGAGCGGCTCTGGCCCCGTGAAGGGTGGCGAGAAGAAGGACGTTGCCGGCAAGGGCACCTGGGGTGACGCCGTCAAGGCCGAGGTGGACGAGGAGGGCAACCCCATCCCCGTCGAGGAGACTCCTGCGTAAGCCGCTGCTGCTACTGCCGTGGTGCTGCCGTGGTGCCACGTGAGCGGACTTGCTGTGGCGGCTGACCACGTGCTGCGCTGCAAACAGTGAGGAGGCTGCTGCCGCCGAGCCCGTTGTCGAGGAGCCCAAGGAGAAGGACCCCGAGGACGACTACAAGACCCTTGAGCAGTTCATTGCCGACAAGAAGAAGGCCGCCGCCGCCGCCGCCAAGGAGGTGTCTGTCCGCAAGGCCAACGAGGGCGTTGACGAGAACAAGTGGAAGGGCCAGACTCTCCTCAAGAAGGAGGAGGAGGAGTTCCTTGGCGAGCTCAAGGTGGGCTGCTGATTGGCCGCCCTGTCCGGATCTGCATCTGGATTTGCATCTGGATCTGCGTCTGGATCTGCTTCTGCTTCATGCCTTGCTCATCCGACTGCGCTGCGTGACAGAAAACCGCCCCTGCCGCTCCCCGCAAGCTCAAGGAGAAGCCCTCCAAGGTCCTCCTTGACGTCGAGACCAACTTTGCTCCCCTTGCCCGCGAGCAGCGCACCGAGCGCGGCGAGCGCACTGAGCGTGGCGGCCGTGGTGGCCGTGGTGGCGAGCGTGGCGGTGCCCGTGGCGCTGCCCGCGGTGCTCCCCGCGGTGGCCGTGGTGGCCGCAAGGAGGGCCCCAACCAGCCCCGCCTCAACGTCGCCGACGAGGCCGCTTTCCCCTCGCTTGGCTCCAAGTAAGAGGTCGATCAAGCCAACCGCTTCTCAACCCCCCTTTTTTTGTCATTCAGCCCCCCCCAAGTCCAGTCGTGGTCCTGTAATACCGTCGGAGCGCGGCTGGGGTACGGAGCCAGTCACGAACAAAAACTCACAACGCACATGGTCAATAGACTTGAACGCCTGTTTTATGTCCATCCTAGCTCCCCCCCTTTAATTGTATGGATATCAGAGGACAGCCAGGCACAGATCATCAGCCATTATGGACAATGTGCTTGAGACGCTTGCATGCGCGTTTGATGCGGTCCTGGTCTTCGCGCGACAGAAAGAAGCGTGCACCGGCTGGCCCGCCGGCATGGAGTCCAGCGCCGCCAGAAGCAGCGAGACTGGCAGACGCGGGACTGGTGGCGCTGGGAACGCTCGCCATGCACAGCGAGACCACGAGCAGTTTGTCGAGACGCGGCAGCATGTCCAGCAGAGCCTGGACACCGACGCTCGCAGGCACGTTGGCCAGCCCCCTCAGCCCAGAGCAGTCTCTTGTAACGGCATCCAAGCCCCTGACAGTGATGCCACCAGCGCCAAACGGCAGCACGAGGCGAACGAGTCTCTGGCCACAGAACCTCGCGACAGCCTCGACGCCCGCATCGCCCACGTCTTTTGCAGATCCGAGCGCGAGTCTCGCCAGCCGGCCGCAGCTCTTGGCAAGCACGACGATGCTCAGATTGGAGAGGAAGCGGCCGTCCATGACGTCGAGATCCACGAGGTGCGGACACGCCTGCACAAAAGCGACGAGCACGGGGTCTGAGAGGATGGGCACGGCGAGCACCTGCAGGAGCGGTAGGGACTGGGCGACACGCACGAGGAGGTCGTCGAGGCTGGTCGAATGGACCGACGCCATGCGGCGCGAGGGCGACAGCTTGAGCGTCGTGAGGCGCGTGAACGAGGCCGTGATGGGGACGAGGTCCGGCAGGAAGCCGAGGCCGTCGAGGTCGAGGCACGTTAGCCGTGGCGGCAGCGGCTGGGCAGACTCGAGCAGCGGCGTCAGGAGCGAGGCGATTGACGCTGGCGATGCCGCGAGCGGGATGTCGACGAGCCGCACGGAGGCCAGCAGCGGGTTGCGCGCAATGAGGGTGGTGATGACTGCCACGGATCGCGTGTTGCCGAGCTGCAGGTGCGTGAGGCGTGTGAGGGTTGCGGCTGCGGCGGCCAGCGTGGTGTCCATCGCCACGGGCCAGTCCAGCGACAGGCTGCTCAGGCCAGGGTTGCTCGTCACGAGAGCGGCGAGCGCGTCGCCCAGACGGCGAGCGCTATCGGTGGTGTCGACGAAGCTGCCGCCTGCACTGCTCAGCCCGCCCGATCCGCCTGTAGATCCTGCCATGGACGCTGGCCCTGCGAGTGGCTGGCCACTACCACCGCCACCGCCAACACCCGCCCCATGGCCGCTGCCGTGCCCGCTTCCTCCACCCGCGCCGACCGGCAGCCGCGGGCCGCTCAGCTCCAGCCCAAACGACTCGAGCCGCCCACGAGTGCCGTCGACGATCGCGAGCACGCCACGCTCCGTGACCACGTCTGCCGACATGCTCTTCAGCCCCAGCCCGCGCAGGGCCTTGCAGTTCTGCGCCAGTGCCACCAGGCCCTCGTCCGAGATCCGGCCCGTCGAATGCAGGCCCGACACCAGCCGCACATGCGTGAGCGCCGGACACGCCGTCGACAGGATCCACGCGTCGTCGTCGTTGAGCGACGGCGTGTCGACGACCAGCCGCGCCAGCGATCGGCAGGCGGACAGCAGCGTGCGCAGGTTGGACAGCCGCAGGTCGCCGTGCAGCCACGGGTACGACGAGGCGGTCAGCGACAGCGAGTGGATGGCGGTGCGGTAGTCGAGCCACAGCCGGCGGGGCTTGAGAAACAGGCTCTTGAACGAGTCCCCTGCGCACGGCGGGGGCGGAGTGGTTAGCCGGGCAGGCAGGCAGGCTGGCAGGCATGCGTGGGTAGCCAGCAGATGCGTGCTCGGATACGCACAGTCGTCGGTGAAGCACTCGATGCGGCGCCACAGCAGCGGCAGGCCGGCCGCCGCCCACGCCCGGCACACGAGCGCGGCACTCAGCAGCTGCGGCTTGCGCTCCAGCCGGCCGAGGATGAGCAGCAGCAGCTCGGCCGGCAGCCGGGTCGCTGCGCTGCGTGCCTGCGGCGGGTCGTTGCTGTTGTCGTGGCCGTGGCCGTGCGGCTGGTCGTGGCCGTGGCTGTCGACGCCCACAAGCGACTGCGACTGCGGCGGGCTGCCGGCTGCTGGCTGCGTGTCGCCAAACGATTCGGACGCGGCCATGTCGCAGTCGCGGCAAGCGTGGCATGAAACAGAGAGTTGCGTTCAATCCAGCACCAAGAACAACGACGACGATCAAGACGACGCTCAGTTTGCCGCAGCAGCAACCACCGACCGAGGCTCGTCGGCCTTGCGCTCGGTGATGCGGACCTGCAGGCCGTGCTTGAGTCCCGTCGTGATCGTCGAGATGATGTCGATCGTCTGGCCCTCGACCATCTCGAACCGGAACTGCCGCAGCAGGAAGATGGTCGCAACGCGGATCTCGATGCTTGCCATCTTCATGCCCACGCAGACCGTCGGCCCATCGCCAAACGGCATGTACGAGCCAGAGATCGGCGGCTCGGCCCAGCGCTCGGGGCGGAACGACTCGGGCGACGGCCAGTACGTTGGGTTGTTGTGCAGGTCGAGCGTGTTGACAATAAACGGCGTGTTGGCCGGGAAGCTGTAGCCGCCGACCTCGACGGCTTTGTTCGAGTGGCGCAGGATGTGGTTGACGACGTTGTACTTGCGCTGCGTCTCCTTGACGACCCAGTCGAGATACCTGCACGAGCATCGGCGGTCAGAACGACGCGAGCGAGATGACGGCTTGCACGTCGCGTGTGCATGCGCGGCAGTATGGAGAGAGCGGCGGACTCACTTGAAGTGCGACAGGTTCTCGTTGGTGACCTTGCCGTCGACTTGCTCGTACACGGCGTCGATCTCGTCCACAAGCTTGCGCATGACAGGCGGGTTCTGGCACAGAGCCAGCATCAAGAACGTGAGCGTGTGTGCCGTGGTTCTGCATGCCACAGAGCGTTGGAGTCAGCAACACTCGTCGTGCACACATCATCGCAGTGCCATCTGCTTACTCGTGGCCCGCCAAGAAGAACCCAAGGATCTCGCCAATGATCTCCTCCTCTGAGAGCACCTGAGCATCGCAGCCAAGTCAGCCGTCAGCCGTCGGTATCACCACATTCGTCCAGCCAGCCAACTACGCACAACACGAGCGCAACACAAGCCCAACACAGGTACCTCCACTCACATCAGCCGAGCTCTTTGCCGTCGCATTGTTCTGCAGCAGGCGATCCAGCACATCCATCTCCCACTTGCTCTTGGTGATGTTGGCGCCGTTGTTGGACGACACGCGGCGCTCGTCCAGGATCTGCTTGACAAACGAGTATGTGCATTGGCGGACAGCCACCGGGCGGGGCGACTTGAGGCCGACGTCGGACCAGTTCCATGCAAAGGGAGGAAGATAGGTGCGCTGGAGAGGACAGAAGAGTCAGATGCGTGTCGAGATGGAGAGTGGACGCTGATGGATGGTTGGCTGCAATGACAAGCACAAGACTCACAACACAGATGATGTTGAAAATGTCCTCGATCTTGGTGCGAGTCTGTCACAGATACGGTGACCAGTTGCAGTCGCGTCAGCATCGTGTCAACCACACAGCGCCAGTCGGGCATCGCGCATGGACGCACCTCGCTGCTCTGCTGAGAGTGGATGGTCTTGACCGACTCAAACTCGTGCGAGAACGCCACTTTGCCAATGACGTCCATGGTCAATGCCGTCATGTACTCGTACATGTTGATCACCGTGGCAGCCGGCTTGCCCGCCGCTGCTGCCTCGCCAATGCGACGGTTGAGGTCGGCGGCGATGTCTGCAACGACCTCGGATGTGGCGATGGCCGCATGGCGCAGATGCGACGGGCCAAATGCAGGCTGCAGGAGCTTGCGGTGCTTCTTCCACATGTTGCCAGACGGGATCGTGAACAGCGCGTAGTCGGACAGACCCTTGCCGACGTTCTGGAAGAACGGGTTGCAGGAAAAGTCGACCGTGTTGTTCATGATCTGCTTGGCAGCCTCGGCGTCCGAGACGATGACCATGTCGTGGAGGTGGGCTCCAGGCGAGATCAGCTTGCTGTTGCAGGGCAAGCGGGTCTGTGTGAGTCAAGTGTTGACCAATGCGCACAGAGAGGCGAGGATGCCAGTCACACGAGGATGCAAAGCCGCACTGACAGGATGGGTGCTCTCAATTGGAAGATGGGACCATAGCGATCCGTCAGCAGCTTATAGTACACGTGCATCTTGCCAGCAACGCCGTATCTGCAAGTCCCGTTTATGATCATTGAATGATCCGGTGTGTCCGTGCATGGCGATCAGAGCAAGGCGGTTAGTGCATGGTGGCTTGGCACACACCTCAAGAGAGAGAGGGCAGTGCATGGACAGCCTACTTGGACAGAAAGAAGAAGGCGCCAAAGAAAGGCCAGTTGTCCGGTCGCGGCACCTCCTTCTTGGCGGCGCCGTCTTTGGTCTTGGAAGCCTTGGCCAGACCAAGCAGCGACCACAGGCTCGTTCGGAGCGACAGCGACAGCAGGACAGAGACGAGGAGGAGAAGCAGCGGTCGCTTGCGAAGGCGTTGCACGACCGCGGTGTTGGCGATGCGGCTGAGCATGCTGAGCAGCGGGCCGCGCTGGACTGCTGCGATGGCGGTTGGAGGTGGCGAGAGAGTGCTCTGTGCGGCCATCTGCTGCTTGCTGTTGGTGGTGGTTGCGGTTGTGGTTGCGGTTGTGTTGGTGTGCGTTGGATGGTCGGATGGAGGGAAAGACGGCTCTGGCTGCTGCGCTGTGCTGGATCGCAGCGTGTGGCCACATGCAGCATGGGGTGGCACAGCAATCTGCGATGCGATGCTGAGATGCTGCGATGCTGTGATGCTGCAATGCTCGTGGCGGAATCACGCGTCGCCGGATGCGGCCAAACGACCGGACGGGCAGAGGGGCGGGCGGAGAAAGTCGTGTGACGGCGGCTGCACTCGCCCGCCCTCTTGGCTGTTGCCGTGCGGACTCCACTGCCTGCAAGACGGGCACGGCACACACACATGCCCGTCAGCGATCCCCGGCAGCGATCGCACGGCGGTGGCCAAAGGCAAGCAGACGTGGAAACAGGCGCTCTCGGAGATGAACCCCAAGGTCGCTGTGGTGGCCCTGCTGGCTCCCATCTTCTTCCTGTGAGACCTGCTGCGCATCATCGCACTCGTTCGCTCTTGGCGACGACGCCACAACAATACAGTTCATTCGGCATGCTCTGGTGCATGATGAGAGCAGCAGGCTCGAGAGTGCAGTCACTGGGGTGGCATGGCGATCGACTCGCTCTTCGACTAGCTCTGTCATGCAGCAGCAACAGAAGCAGCAGTCTTGCGTGCCTTGCGTGCCTTGCGTGCCTTGCGACGTCTGTCCACGAACAGCGCGACGGCAACAAGCAGCACAAACACACTCACAACCACGATCGTGATGACGTACTCGGTGGCGAGTCTCCATGCTGTCGCACGCATGTCAGTCTAGCAGTCATGCAAGAGACACAAAGCAGCGACGTACGTGGTGGTTGAACGCCGACACACTTGCGCTCGGTCAGAGAGTCGCCAAACGAGATGGACGTGCCAGACACGACGCAGCTGATGGACTGGTCGAGTGTGGGCATCACGCCGCCCAGCTCGGGGTTGTTTTGGATGATCCTGCTCACACCACCGCATGGACACAGCGAGTGCGTGTCAGTCGCTCACAGACAGCAGACTCTCGATCATCTCGTGATGCTCGACACACGCACAGAAGGGTCAGGTTCTTGAGGTTGGCAAACGAGGCTGGAATGGTGCCGTTGATCCTGTTGTCGCTGATCACTCTGGTGGCACAGGCCGTGTCAGCACCAACCGTGTCAGCACAGACCGTGTCAGCACAGACCGTGGCGACACACGTCGTGACAGACTCACAGCGTCTTCAGCTGGACCAGGTTGCCGATATCGGCCGGTATCGGTCCATAGATGTTGTTTTCATGAAGCCGGCTGCACCACAATGTCAGTCTGGTGCATCGGCCGCCTGCAACGCATGCAATCAGACATACAGCTCGGCCAGACTGGTCCACTTGGTGATGATGCCAGAGAAGGGACTCTGGATACGGTTGCTTGCTACGTTGCTGCGTGCCAGCCACTGTCAGCACGCAGTCCATTGGCATGGCGGCCGTGTGGACATACAAGAGGGTCATGTTCTCGACGCGGCTGAAGCCGTCTGCGATCGTGCCTGTGAACCCTTTGTTGCGGGCGATGGAGCTGGTTGGTTGTGGTCAGCATCCACATCCCCATCGCACCACATCTCCGACTGAGGCATGCAACCACCCACAATCGTGACAGCTTGGTGAGGCTCGCAAACACGGACAGATCCGCAGACAGCAGGTTCGCGCTGAGGTCGCTGTGCCAGTGGCCATGTTAGCACGAGTCGGCACTTGCACAGGACGATCCAGGCACAGTGCAGCACATACAGATCCTCGAGGTTGGTGAGCGGCTTGACAAACTCGGCCGATCCGCTCAGCTGGTTGAACGACAGATCCTTGTCCATGGATGGTAGTTGTGATCGTGGTGAGCTGGCCAGATGCACACACGCCACACAGCACAGCGACTGTGACTTGCAGTCTGCGCAGAGACGTCAGACGGCTGATGGCCGCCGTGACAGGACCGCTGAGTTTGTTGTTGTTCAGCCTCCTGCACATGCATGGCTCCGTGTCAGCCGTGGCGACACCATCAATGCACGGCCGTGAGCATGATCACAGTGATGTCAACCCATCCAACGAGCCAAAGGTGTCAGGGATCGATCCGTTGAACCTGTTGAGTCCCAGATGGCTGGTGCACGGCAGTGTTAGCAGCCTGCATGGACAGCCACTACACACAGAGCCAGCGTCACCATACAGCGAGACAAGCCCAGACAGCGATCCAAGCGACGGCGGGACAGGACCGTCAAGATCCAGGTTGATGAGCGAGCTGTGTCGTGGCAGGATCGGCCAGAACGAGTGTGGCACAGCGAGGCACAGCGAGGTGAGTGACATGGCAAACACGGTGCACAGCGGCAGCAAGCCCACTCACATGCTGCTGACTCGGCCGGCCGAGCACACGACACCCGACGGCGGCATCGTGAACGAGCAGCAGTTGGTGGTGTTGGCAAACACCGACGGGAACGCCTGCGACAGCACCGCACAGTCTGCTGGTGCACTCATGTGTGTGTGTGTGTGTGTGTGTGTGTGATGGGTCTGGCTGGACGCTGACAGCGTGGCGAGAGGCCGGCTTTTGAATCTCGGCAAGCGCTGGCCAGGCAGCGAAAGCACGGGATCGGCTGACCAGCAGATGACGGCAGGATGAGCAAGAATGACTGGCCAATGGCTGCGTGTGTCTGCATCCACAGCTGTGGATCTGCCGTGACGTCTCGACTGCTCTCGCCAGCCATGAACAACAACCACGCCTGATGTGCCCGTTGTGCGCATGCGCTGTCCACACACAGCGAGCCTTGAAAGTCGGGCACTCTGCGTCCAGATCTGTTGTGTTTTGGCTTGGCTTTCCATCGCAACAGCACACACACACACACACCAGACAGACAGACAGAACACGAGATGAACGGCAGGTGGCCAGCCGACAGGAAGGGACAAGCCAAGACGAGACGGCAGCAGATTGCCAATCCCAACAGTCCACTCCCAGGCGGTGAGCGAGCAATGTGTGCTTGGCGTGTCTTGTCGTGCCTTGGTGTCTTGCCTGCCAACCACCGCATCGGCCCTGACACTGCGCTCGTCCCTCTCTCTCGCCTCTCGCTTGCTCTCGCTGTCTTGCGGCGGTTGCCCAGACGACGACGACGCGTTTCCAGGAGCAACGTATCATGCACTGGCGTGTGACAAGAACGATCTTGGCGGCAGCAACACGAGCCGTGGTGGAATGGCCACTCGTGCGGTGACGGCATGGGACATCAAGCCGTATCTTGACATGTACTACCAGATCGACTCGGCTGACTGTCGTGGCGCGACTCCAGTGTGAGCGGAGCGTGTAATGTGTGTGTGGTGTGTGCTGAACGGCTGACTGACGTGCCAACAGGAAACGGGCGAGCGATGCCAACGACCAGAGTGCCGTGGATGCGCAGGATGCTGGCGCCACCATCGTGAGCCTGATCCGCAGTCTCCAGGATGCTGTGCCTGCCGCGTTCAGCGTTGAGCAGAATGCCAGCATTGGTCGGTCGGGACGCAAGGCAGACTTTGTCATCCGCAAGCAAGGCGGCGATGTGCGTGCTGTGGGCAAGGTGGTGAGCACGCGGCTGATGGCGGACAGCGACGGCGTGGAGAGCGGCATTGGCGATGCGCAGGAGCTTGTGCGGATGTACCATGATGAGAGCAAGAGCGGATCGCGGGTCAAGAAGGTGGTGGACGGCGTGGTGGCATGGATGGCGGATGCTGGCGTGCTGTATGGCATCATCACGACAGGGATCCAGACGTGGTTGGTGCACAGGCGTGCAGCCAACCGCCGAGTGTGGGCTGTCGAGATCTCTGGTGCCGTCCATGAACACGGTCGATGGGGTGCAGGCACAGAGGCACACACAGACTCAGAGGCAGACTCAGAGGCAGCTCGAGTGGATGCGGAGCATGGCGTCACTGCACTTGCGATTGCCCTCGTGTTCTTCGTCTGCAAGGCACTCACCGACGATGCCGATCCGGAACGCGAGTGGCGGACGGACATGGGATGGCGGCACATCCCGCCAGTCACAGACGGCTGCGCGCTGATGCAGGACAACAGCCGCATCCACCTGGTCGACTCCAACCCCGCCACGTGCATGTGCAACCGCGGACGGCAGCTTGCGACAGCCCATGTGCAGGATGCCGTTGATGCCCACAGACGCAGTCACCAAGGAGCCGTGCCTGCCCAAGACGAGCATGGACACGAGCGCCGCCATCTGACTGTCCGGCTGCACGAGGAGCTTGGCAAGGGCCAGCTTGCGACGGTGCGACGCGGATGCTACCACGGACACCAGGTCGCGGTCAAGATGGTGTGGCTGCAGGACCCGCATGCGGCGTTTGATGTGCACACGGCGTTGCGCAACGAGCTGGGCATGTACAAGGCGCTGCAGGCGATCCAGGGCGATGCTGTGCCGATGCTGTACGACGTTGTCAAGACGAGCGACATGGTGTGTCTGGTGATGCAGCTTGGCGGCCAGCGTGTCGGCGTGTGGGGCGACGAGGAGCGGCGGCTTGCACGCGCGGCACTGGCCAAGATACACGCACTCGGATACCTGCATGGCGGCGTGCGGCGTGCCAATGTGGTGTTTGTGGGAGGAGGCACAGCGGCTGATGGAGCGAGCGCTTCATGTGGTGGCCGTCTTGGACATGGAAGTGGACGTGGACATGGCGTGGATGCACGACGGGCGATGTTTGTGGATCTCAAGGTGACGGCGTATGTTGGCGTGCTGGACAAGGCGATCTTCAAAGCCGAGATGGATGCGATGCACAGCTGTGAGCGTGGCGCTGTGTGTGCTTGCTGTTGTTTGGCACTTGGGCTGAATGAAGGACGGTTGTGGGCTGACGATGCAGCGAGTGCTCGGACGAGCGAGCGACCAGTGGGACGCTGCCACGCCACACCACACCACACCACCCACGCATTCGATCTCGTTCTTGAACGTCGGCGGAGTCAGTCAACACTTTGACCTGAACAACACAACAGCAAGCGATGCGGACACTGCTGTGCAAGCTGCTGCAGGTGCTGCTGCTTGCGCTTGTGTGCGCTGTTGTGGCCGTGGCTGGTTCTGCCGGCGAGCAGGCAGACGAGCAGGACGTGGTGTGCGAAGTGCTCGAGACGGGAGCGAGCGACTGTTTCCCGCGAGTGTTTGTGCCGACCAACGGTGTGTGCCTGTGTGCCTGTGTGTGTGTGTGTGGCAAGAGAGACTGACCGCAGGCGAGCAGAGTTCCAGCGGGTGCGCAAGGGGCAGGTTGTGCCCAAGGGGCTGCACATCCGGCTCGACTGGCAGACGGGCCAGCGCGAGGCCAAGCTGGTCGATGCAGACGGCGACGGCGACAAGCCGGCCACATCCAGCGACGCTGTCGTGGTGCGGCTGCCCGATACGAGCGATCCCGGCAGACGAGCCACAGGCAGACGACCCCAGGCAGACGAGCAGCCGCAGACAGACGAGCAGCCGCAGCCAGCGCAACTCACGTCGATCGCCCAGGAGTCGGCGGGTCTCCCGCACCAGCAAGCCGCCTCGCTCGCACAGATCCTCGACGGCATGGCGCACGCCAACACAACGTCGCTGGCAAGCACGCTGGCCTTTCTGCAGGACGTGGTCGACCATGTGGACTATGGCGCGGATCTGCTCAAAAGCGAGGCAGCCGTGACGGTGATGGTGCGGCTGATGAGCGATCCCAGCGACACGGCAGCAACAGCCTGTCGCTCCAAGCAGCGCATGTTCTCGGCACCGCGTTATCGGTGAGTGCTGCCATGCACATGTGGCCGTCACTTTGTGTGCGGCAGACTGACACTGCGGATGGAAATGGACGTGGACATGAAACGTGGACATGCACGAACACAGAACAACCGCGTGGCGCAGGAGCGGGCGGCGCAGTACGGACTGGTGGCCAAGCTGTGGCGGCTGGTCGAACAGCAGGCACACCACAGACACCGCTACCTGTTCACGTTTGGCGCGCTCGTGCGGTCCAACCCGACAGCGATTCGCGAGTTTGTGTTGGCGGCCGACGGGCTGGACCGCATGGCATCGCTCTACACGCTCGAGTTGGACAGCCGGGTCAGACGGCGGCTTCTGGCGCTGTTTGGCGATCTCCTTGATCCAAGCATGACGGCCAGTGGCGATGGTGGTGGTGATGGTGGTGGTGGTGGTGGTGGTGGCACAGACGGCAAGAGCGTCGTGGGTGGAGTGGAGGCGGCCGTGCTGGATCGATGGTGTGGCATCAGTCGCGAGGCACAGCAGGATGATAGTCTTGCAGATGATGCAGCACACGCACTGGAGATCCTTGAGCAACATGGCCATTGCAAACGAGGCTGAATGAAGAATGTCTCGTGTGTATGACGGCCAGTCGGCGAGCAATCAGGACAGAGGAGAGAGAAGAGAAAGAAGAGAGGGCACGAGTGTGAGCAGCAGGTCGCGTACTTGGAGCTAATGTTTCTCGACAAACCAAGAAGGGAGGCTTAGCTCAGCGGTAGAGCAATCGACTGCAGATCGATAGGTCCGTGGTTCAATTCCGCGAGTCTCCTTTTTGCCCAACAACGCAGCCATCTGCATGCGCTCTTTTTGCTGCTCCAAGAGTGCACTGCCACACACGATCCACCGATCCAAAAGTGTGGAACGCCTGTGCGGTGGAATGTGCAAAATGAGGGCAAAAGATGTAGCACTGGTAGGTTTCGATCCTACGGCTTCTGGGTTATGAGCCCAGCGAACTTCCGCTGTTCCACAGTGCTTGCCATCCGTGTCAATTTCGACCCCAGGAACAATACCAGCCTTGTGTCGTGTGACTGTCGGCAATCGGTGGTTGCACGATTGGCTGGATGGAATGCTGAATGGTTGGATGCCTGGATTGGATGGGATGTGTACATCGCAACAGTGTTCATTCGATGCGAGACAAGCACAGGCAGTGGAATAGAACAGATGCAGGCATGGTCAGTCTGTGTCTGGCTGCCTGGAATCGAACCAGGATCCATGGGGTAGGAATCCACTTGCTCTGCCATTGAGCTACAGCCAGGAGAGTGGGATTGTGGGAGTGTGGAGTGTGGGGGAGTGTCCGGCCGCCCGGAGTCGAACCAGGGACGTGCGAAATGAAAAGTAACGCTCGCTCTGCCACTGAGCTACAGCCGGATGTGGATGGATGGATGGGTAGATGGATGGAAGGAAGGGCAACGGATAGACGCGAGGCGAGGCCAGGCGAGGCGATGGACAGCCGCAGAGAGACACAGAAGCATGCACGCGAGAGAGGCGTGTGTCCGGCCGCCCGGATTCGAACCAGGAACCAGGGAAGTTTAAGGACCCTGCTCTGCCGATTGAGCTACGGCCGGGGTGACCGCCTCTCTCTCTGCGATCTGTGTGGGCTCTGCGTCCGCGATGCCGTGCCGTGCCATGCCGTGCCTTGTCGAGTGTGTATGAGTGTGTCTGCTGTGAGAGAGAGCAAGGCGGACATGCAGCCTCCTTTTGTACGCGGCAGACAGCCAGAAAGCCTCAGATGCGCTTCACACGCGGCTGTCTGAGTGGACGCTTGTCTGCTGCATGCGTGCGAGCGAGCGTGGGAATGCCTGCGAGTGTGTGTGAGCGATGCCACCGGCTCCCTGTGTCGTCAATGCATGCCACCCTCTTGCATGACTCTGCCTGCAAATATTGCATTGAAATTTGCGATCCAATTGACCAAAACTCGCCACCCAAAAGGCACCAAATTGTGCACGCTCGAATCTGCCCTCAGAGAAACATTCGATCCGCCATGATTGCACTTGCTGCCCTCGCCCTTGCCTCGGCCCTCGTCTCAGGCGTGTCTGCCCAGACCTGTGCAGGCAACCCGACGTTCACCGAGTGTGTCCGCAACTCGCTCGTCTCTCCCACCGGCCTCGTTGGTGCTGCCATTCCCGAAGACGGTGAGACGCTTTTGCATTCGCCCTGGTTCTGTTTGCGGCAACGACGTCGTGTTGTTGCGGCTGCTGCTGCTGCACAAGCCTCACCTGGCGTCTTGTGTCGTCTTGTTTGTGCACGCTGCTGACGCTTGTGCTCGGATGCGGCGCCGACCATCACAGCCTGCAGAACCCTGCAGCAGGACCAGACGGCCTACTACACCTGCCTGTGTGCCCGTTACCAGAGCGTCGTTGGCTGGTGAGTGCGCGAGCGGTGGTGGTGCCATGTGTGGATTTGCTGGGCCGGCTGCCTCGCCGTCGTTCCGCCGTCGTTCCGCTGTTGCTGCTGCCTCGGCTGCTGTCTGCGTCGTCGTCGTCGTCGTTGGAGGATGCTTGCCTCCGACTCCGACCCCGACCGAGCCGTGACAGTCGGCCGCAGTGCCACCACAGCCATCGTTGTCGTCATTGTCGCTGCTGCCTGCACTGTCCGTGACTCACACGCCTGCCTGCCATGCCCACGCACAGCTACACCTCGTTCTGCGCGGCTGATCCCGGCCTGTTCTCTGCCCAGCAGTCTTCGACCCAGTACTGCGGTGCCGTCGCTGCGCTCCCGTCCCCGTCGACCATTCCTGGCGCGTCCGCCACGCAGGGTGCCGGCCTCCCTCCTCTCCCGTCGCTGAGCCCTGCTGCCCCGTCCGTCGCGTCGCCGACCACGTCGCCCAAGACCGGCTCTGGATCGACCACCACGGGCACGGGCAGCTCGTCGGCCATGTCGCTTGGCGGCTCTGGCGTGATGGCCGGCCTCATTGGCGCGTCCGTGGCCGCCGCCATCGCCCTTGGATCTCTCTAAATCCATGCATTCCCGTCCAGCCGTCCAGCCGTCCAGCCGTCCAACTACCCTGTAATGTGGCCATCTGCTTCACTCACTCTTACTCTCACTATTCCTTCTCTGGGCGGCTGTCTCTTTTTGCGGCACCTTTCAACCACGATGACGATGATGACGATGACGATGATCCAATGATCCAATCCAACCTGTCCATCGTTCCACAATGACATTGATTTATCGACAAGGAGAGAGATGGCAGGCACAACAGTGTATAGCATGTATGGATAGATGGGGGAAGACGACGGCCATGCGCAGGGCTACAACAGAAACACGGCAATGGACGTGACGAGAGCAAGCGACACGCTCAGCCAATGCGACGGCTGGCGTGCCGCCCGACTCGCCGAGACAGCCGGCGCGATCTGATCGCACTTGAACATCTCGCTGCCGCTGCCAAACGTGTAGCAGTCGCCCGCGACGTAGTTTGTCGTCTGCGAGGCGTTGGGCTCGCGGCTGCACGAGCAGTTGGCGCACGAGTACCATGTCAGCGACGATGTGCGGTAACTGCCGGCGGACGTGTACTTGGTGGGCGAGCAGCCGAAGCGCACGGATTTGGATGTGTACGCCGAGTCTGTGCATTGGCGAGCCGACAATCCTGCGATGGACTCGCACCAGAACGCTAAATCCCCGCCGTTCAATCCGGCAGGGGAGGTGTGTCGTGGTGTGTGTGTGTGTGTGTGTGTGTGTGTGTGTGTGTGTCGTGGCGGAAGAGCCGTTTTCAGGAATCGCATGGCGAGCAATGAGAAGCGAGGAAATGTGAGGATGCCATGCTGGAAATGGGGTTTGGAAAGCAGCAGGGCGAGACGCGACTCACCGCCTGGATAGCAGACCGACGATGACATGTTGGTCACGAGCGTCAAGCGCGAGCGGCATCCGGGCGAGCTGTACAGCAGGTGGGACATGGGCTCTGGCGGCGCAAAAGTCGGCTCCGGCAGCAGCGACATGGATGTCAAAGTCGATGTGCTGGTGGTGGACGTGATTGGCGGCAGTGCGAGCGTTGATGTGGATGCCTGCCATTTGTGATAGTGGCATTCAGCAGCACGCTTTCTTGACAGCGCAGGTTCCAAGCGATGTCCAACTCACAAATGTAGATGTCGCCATTGTGCTGCTACTGGACTCCATGGGCTGACTGGTTGGATGGCTGGATGGCTGGCTGGATGGCTAGCTGGATGGATGACTTGCTGGCTTGACGCGATTATCTGGCTCTCTGAAGGATGATCTGCTCTTCCAAGAACGATGGCAAGAAGGAGATAACGACTGATGGTGTTTTGTGAGGCGATGACGAATCGAGACACGGCGGGCGACATTGCTTGTGTGACGTGTTCGTGGCGTGGTGGGCCGAGACACGCGAATGTTGTGCAGGTGTTCTGCAGGTGGCGTGGGAAAGGTGGCACTGTCGCGGAGCGGAGCGGACACAGGGCGGAGCTGCGCGTCGGCGGGAGCTGAGTTGGGGTGGCTGGCCGGACTCGCGAGTGGCACTGCCTGGGCACGCGCGCGATTCCTGTTGGACGCCCAGGACGGGACGCCCAGGACGGGACGCCCAGAACGGGACACCTCGCAAGGGGGGCACATTTTACAGCCCGCCATCCCGCTCGCCCGTGTGCAGCGTAACAGGCAGCACACAGCCGCGTGGCGTTTGCACCGCAACTCTGAAATCGCACCACGCACAATGGCCAACCGAGCCCTGTGCGGCTGTCTCTTTACGATCAAGGCGCTGCTGGCGTTCCTGCTGGGCCTCGGCGGCCTGGGCATCCAGGCGTTCTGGGTGTACAAGATGTACGGCCCCAGCACCGTGCTGCCGTCCATCGCCATCCCGCCCGCCGGCTCGGCCAACGCCGCCTCGTGCTTCTTTGACGCCTCGGCCGGCAAGGCCCGTCTGGAGCCGCCGCTCGGCACCTTTGTGCTCGGCTTCTCGCTCAACTGGGCCATCGACACGCCCGAGAAGCTCGTGGCCCGCACGGGCAAGCGCCCCGCCATCTACAAGTAGGTGCCCAGAGTGCCCGCCCGCTTGCCGTCGTATGCCGTCGTATGCCGTCGTATGCCGCCGTGTGGCAGTTGTGTTCAGTCTGGCAGTGACGTTTTGGCCGGATTGCTGGGCTGGCTGGGCTGCCTGGCTGGGCAACTGCCTGGCTTTCCTCCCGCCTGTTCCCTCGCACTGCCTGCCTGCCTGCCTGCCTGCCTGCCCCATCCGTCCCCGCCCCCTCCCACCCCACGGCCGCCCTGCCGTTGTGTTTGTTGCCCTCCAGCCTGTGCCTGTACCAGTGCCTGTTGGTGTCTGTGCAGCAGCAGCGTGCCAAAGGCGGCGCAACGGCGTCTGCCAGCCAGCCCCGGGCCGCTCGCCAGGGACGGGTGGCTGTGGTGATGGTGGTCGTGGTCGTGCGGTTGCGACGGCAGCAGCACACAACAGGACGGCTTCGTTGCCAGCAGCAGCAGCAGCAGCAGCAACAGCAGCAGCAGCACCAGCAGCAACGACCACAAACGAGCAACAAAGCTGCACCACGCCCCCATCACCAGGCGAGATATCCATGGCTGGCTGGCTGGCTGGCGTGCATCGCCGACAATCTCAGCCCAGCAGCTTCAGCCACATTGATAACATATCCCGCCTTATCCCCCGCATCCCGCCCCGTCCCGCCTGGTCCCCTCCATGCCCTGGCTTGCCCTGGCTTGCGGCTGACACTCGTGCCCTGCCACAGCACATTCATCCGTCTGTCGGCCACAGACTTCCAGAAGAACATCCTCAACTGGAATGCCCAGGAGGTCGGCAAGGTTGGCGCCATGCTCGAGGTCACCCTCATGCCCGTCGTGCCCGTCGAGACCATCCCCTCGACCCTGCTCTGGGAGGTGGCCACGTTTATGCGCGAGATCAACTCCAAGTACGGTGTTCCCGTCTTCCTGCGTTACGGCCACGAGATGAACGGTGCGTTGTCTGGCCACGATCGGGTCTGATTGGCACTTTGTACATGGCCGATCTGTGGCTCGCTCGCTCGCCCACTTGCCCGCTTGCTCCCAAGCTGACCATTGATCCTGGCTTGCGCCGATCCTGCAATGCGTGTAGGACCCTGGATGATTGAGAACGGCTTCGGCATGCGTCCCATCCAGTACAAGCAGTCGTTTGCCACGCTTGCCTCGTACATCTACCTCAACACCAACCTGACCGCCATGGTGTGGTCGCCCAACGTCGGCAACAACTATCCCTTTGGCGGCCAGCGCCGCCACGCCTGGCATCGACGCTGGCCAACCTTGCCGAGCTGGACACCAACAAGGACGGTCTTCTGAGCGAGCTGGACAACCCGTACGACCCCTTCTACCCGGGAGATGCATGGGTGGACTGGATCGGGTATCTCGGTCTACAACTACCGATACACGGAGCCGACTGCTCCCATCCGCCAGATCATCCCCGTTGATCTCAACGTGTTCTCGACGGTCAACGAGATGTCGCTGGGTTGGTGGCGAGCCCGGCGGCCCGTCTCGACTTTTACGGCCGCTACGCCGCTGCCAAGAGGAAGGCCGTTCATTTTCTCCGAGACGGGCTCGGCGTACCAGGTTGGCGGTGGCCAGGCTCTTGCCCCCGGCGACCAGACGCCTGCCAGGTTGCGTCCAAGCGCGCCTGGTGGAACGCCATTTTCCAGGGAGCGCTTGGCCCCAACGCGGCGTTCAAGAACTTCCACGCCGCGGTGTGGTTCGAGGAAGACAAGGTTGAGCAGGACTCTGGTCTGCCGCCGGCAGGAGGCAACGTGTGGCGCGACTACCGCATCACGTACAACACGACGGTTCTTGCGGCATTGAACCAGGACCTCGACGCTCTTGGCAACCAGATGTCATGGGCAGGTGCCATTAGGGCGTCGTGCAACGGCACGCTGTCTGTCAAATAAGCGCTGAAGACAACGCCAGCCTCGTACATGCCCGCAGTGCACCCCCCTTTCTGACTGCCACCAGCCTCTCCTTATTTTCGGTCCACCATTTTCTCTCTCTCT
>JAHLKH010000272.1:0-25952 GCA_025526915.1 Entophlyctis helioformis | reverse complement strand
GGAAGATGGTGAACACGATGAACCGAGCAAACGTCTCCATCGAGTTCTTGCGCAGACCCTCCATGAGCTCGATTTTTCTGTCGCCGGTGCTCAGCGACAGATCCATGCTGGCATTGTTGCTGCGGATGGGCATGGTGGCGAGGCCGCTGGCGCCGCTGCCGACCGGCAGCTCCAGGTTCTTCATGCCAATGGTGAACACGGTGCGAATCTGGAGATCGGTCCAGGCGACGGAGTCAGGATGGGCGACCTGGGACTCGGCCAGACGGGCAAACAGGTCAAAGAACAGCATGTCGTAGCTGGGCACGTCGGCCACCATGAGCCACACGGAAAAGAGGGTTGGGACCCAGTGGAACCGCTGCTGGGGCTCGTCCGGCAGCGTGTCCCAGTCGGAGGGCGACGGCAGCGACGGCGGCGCGTGGACAGGCAGGAAGAGAGAGACGAGCGATAAGTTTGTGATCAGCGTGGACAGATCGTGCACGTTGAGCCGGGGCAGGTATTCGGCCAGGATGTCAGCGGCGCAGTCGGGGGCAAAGTGGCGCCTGGCCGCCTCTGCGAGCTTGATGATCGTGTTGACGAACTTGTAGCCGGCGGGGAACATCTCGCTGCGCTGCTTTGGGAAGAAGGCCCTGTGCAGGCAGGCGTTGATGGGGCGCCAGTCCAAGACGATCGAGCCCGTGGGCAGGTGGTCTTTGCTCCTACGCGGGGGATCTGTTAGCAAGAGTAGCAGGATGCGCAAGAGCAGCAAGGCGGGCAGGGCAGGACGCACTTGAGCAGCTTGGTGGCGACGCTCGCGTACACGTCGCCAAGTCCAGGTCGAGGTCGGGGATGCAGGCGAGGCCGTACAGGGCGGTGGCGAACCAGGCGCGGTCGTCGAACGACAGCGGGTACTTGCGGGCGAGGTACCTGCGTGCGTCGACGTGCGTAGGCAGGCGTGTGACGGTGTCAGCGAGGCAGGGCCAGGGTTGCATGCAGGCAGGCGGGCGGGCACACAGGCACGCAGGCCAGGGCTTACTCCTTGAGGGCCTTGGCGGCGTGGGCGAGGCCCAGGCCGTAGTCGCGGGCGTGCACGGCGAGCACGAGGGCCTGGCGGGTCTGCGTCAGCCACTCGGCGCCTTCTGCGGCGGTCTCGTACGGCAGCCGCGCGCTCCACACGCGCCGCTTGCGCACGGGGGCGAGCGTCGGGTCTGCGTGCATGTGCGGTGGTGGTCGAAGGTTGCGGTGGTGGTGTCGAAGGTGTTTGTGGTTGTGCGGGCAAGAGCGTGCACGCTGCGCGTTTGCAGCTTGCCCACGACCGGCCGGGGTGCGGCACAATGACACGGGGGCCAGGGTGCGGCACGCCGACACGGGCCGCGCGCGCGCGCTTTATTGCTCAAAAGTCGAGCGGGTTGCGTGCGTCTGCCGCGTGGCACGACGCGCTCGCCGCCTTGGCGCCTGCAGACGCTCCCGCCCGCGGCCCTGCGCGTGGTGCGGTCCTTGTCGCAGTGCCAGTGCCAGTGCCAGTGCCCTGCAACGACGACGACGACGACGACGCAGATGCAGATGCAGACGAGGAGGGGCCGTCGCCGCCAACGTCGGGCGGCAGGTGGAACGTCTCGATCGAGAAGCGCTTCCGCCGCACCTTGAAGGCGAGCGAGGCGAGCTGCACGGGCGTGAGCCGCGTCGTGTCTGCGTGCGACTGCAGCGAGAACACGCGGCGCGGGTGCACCAGCCCGCTGTACTCGGACGTGTACGACGCGTTGGCCGGCCGCGGCGACCCGGCAAACGACTCAATCTCCAGCACCGCGTCCGCAATGTGCTCGAGCCGCCGCATGAGCGGGTGCGTGTGCGCGTTCATGCCGTGGAAGTCGTCAAACAGATGCGCCGGCACCGTCACCATGCACACCGCGTGCGTGCCGCGCACCGCCGCCTTGAGCCCGTGCAGAAACAGGCACACGTCCTGCATCGACGGCTCGGGGCCGGCTGCGGACGCCGACCAGCCCGGCGATGCGAGTGAGTGGATGGCGATGCGCAGCACGGTGCGGGACGTCTCCGAGTCTGTGCTCGCCTGCGGACTGCAAGGCCGATGCCAGTCGCACCAGTCGCACCAGTCGCGTCAGTCCTGTCCAAGGCTCAGACACACACACGCACCGCTTACCTAAAGCCGCCGTCTGCAATCTGTGTGCGAATCTTGTTGAGCAGCGATCTGTAGACGGGCTGCTGGCCAGATGTGAGCGAGAGAGGGTCGTGTAGGGTGATGGGAACGGCCGCAAGCAGCTCAGGCGCAATGCGCTTTGTGATGTCGAACGTGTGGCAGTAGGTCTGGCCTGTGCAGCGACGCGAGTGAGTACACGTCTGCCAGCGCGGCAGCCTGAGCAGAGGGCAGAGGAGCATGTACCTTGGCGAGACGTTGCAGACGGAGTGCCAGACGACAAAGACGACGAGAACTGCGGCAGCGACTGGTATCGCCAAGCAATAGTCATGCGATCGTCTGCGGCAGGCTGTTGTGGTTGTTGTGGTTGTTGTGGTTGCTGTTGTTGTAGTTGTTGTGGTTGTTGCAGGTGATCTGGCTGTGCTGGTTGCTGTGGTGGTTGCTGTGGTGGTTGCTGTGGTGGTGTTGAGCAGCCGAGCGCAGCGATCCCAGTGCGCGGGAGCGGCCGGCAACGGACGGGGCCGTCGAAGGGAGGATGGCGCCCGACGCCGACGGGATCAAGAGCGACGCAGATCTGCCAGACGCGGACGACGGCGAGTGGCCGTCTGCGGCATCAGCGTCGTCGGTGTCGTCGAGGGCAGCAGACGCAGCAGTAGACGCAGACGCAGCAGACGACGACGACGACGAGGCCGGCACGACGGCCATGAGGTCGGCCAGCCAGTCGTCCAGCGGGAGCGGCAGGTCGGCCGAGGCGAGGGTCAGGGCGTGGGCCGATGCGACGGCCTGGGCGGCAAAGTACTTGAGCAGCAGGGCGGCGTAGCCCGAGAAGCGGTCTTCGCGCAGCAGCAGCAGCGAGCCCAGGGGCAGGCCGCCGCCGAGCACGTCGTCGAGCGACGACACGCCCGAGGACGTCAGCGTCGTGCGGCTGTTGGCCGAGATGCGCGTGCCGGGCAGGGCGGCGCCGGCAGCCTGCAGCCTGGGCGAGGGCGGTGGTGCACTGGCTGCTGGAGACGTTGGCGTTGGCATTGACGTGCTGGCTGCTGTGGATGCACCGGCTGCACTGGATGCTTGAGCACCCGCCTGTGCACGGCCAGCACCGGGCGATGGTGCATTCAAGCGGCTGCTGCCGTGCCTGCGAAACGACATGGCGGGCTGGCGGGCTAGTCGTGGTTGTGGTGGTGGGCAGCCACGGCCTTGTAGTCAGTCACAGCAGACACACGCATGCACACACAGCAGGCAGGCATCCACACACATGCAGGCATCCACACACATGCAGTCTCGGCCGTGGTCTGTCGGGGCAGATCCGTGGGGCAGTTCGCAACGCTGCTTTTCCAACTGCGGGTCACGTGTGCTCTCACGTGACTCTGCCTTGACCAAGGCAGCGAACCCGGTCTCAAACTTGCCTGTCCAACTGCCCCACATGGCTGCCGTCGCTCCCCCGTCAGAGTGCGTGTGTCTCGCCTGCTGTGCCGCACTCGACCTACTCGCATGTGTCTCACACTCGCATGTCTCACTCGTGTCTCACGCCCGCCCATCCAAGCAGCTCGCTCACCGTCACCGACTCGCTGACGGGCGCCACCGTCACCGTGCCCATCCTCTCCAACGACGTCTGCTGGATCCCCGCCACGGCCTTTGCCCAGATCAAGATCGCCCCAGACCACGCCCGCCGCCCGTGAGCCCCGCAGACACCGTGCCCATCCGCCTCTATGACCAGGGCTTCAAGAACACCGCCGTGTGCAAGTTCGGCCATCTCGTCCGTCGACGGCGAGAACGGCAAGCTGTACTACAGAGGCTACGATGGTCGAGGATCTGGTCGAGCACTGGCGACTTTCTCGAGGTCGCCTACCTGCTGCTGCACGGCGAGCTGCCCAACAAGGTGCGGTGCCTCTTCCTGCCTCTTGTCTCTCCTCCTGTCTCTTGTCTCTCTTGTCTCACATGTCTCACGCCTCTCTTGTCTTCACGCCTCTCACGCCCCCACAGGTCGAGGGCAAGACGTGGGCGTACAACATCATGACCCACAACTACTGCACACGGGCCTTGAACGGCAGGTGCGTTGGCCTGTCTGCCACTCTGTCTCATTGCAGGCACATGACTGCGCGGGTCGTGTGATCTGGCTGTGGAGCGAGTGGCCGTGGGGGACCGGCGTCAATGTGACGTGCGATGGATGGATGGCAGCCATGCGTATGCATCTGCCGCTTATGCATTCCACTGATGCATTCCACTAACAATAATGCCACTCTCACTAACAACAATGCACTCCGGCAGATGAGCACGTTCCGCCACGACGCGCACCCCCATGGGCAATGGTCATCTCGACCATCGCCGCGCTGTCCACGTTCCACCCCGACGCCAACCCCGCCCTCCAAGGGCGAGAATCTCTACGTCAAGCCCAGGATCGCCCCGGCAAGACTCCGACCCCCGAAGAGGCCGACCGCATCCGCAAGGTCGACGAGACCCGCAACGCCACCATCTACCGCATGGTCGGCAGAATGACCACCATTGCCGCAAACGCCTACCGCCACCGTCTGGGTGCGTGATGATCGTCGTTGCTGTTGTTGCTCTTGTTGTTGTCGGATCTGTCGTGATTGTGATCGTGGTCGGTTGGCCCTCCTGGCTGCACACCTTGTGCACCACCTCACCCACCACCTCACCCACTGACCCTCCCCTCGTCACCAGGCCGCCCCTTCAACCGTCCGCTGGCTGGCTCAATGGACTACTGCGAGAACCTGCTCTACATGATGGACAAGCTCAACGAGATCGACTACCGTCCCGACCCGCGCCTCGTCAAGATCCTCAACAAGGTCTTTATCCTCCTGGCCGAGAGCGGCTCAAACTGCTCCACCGTCATGATGCGCCACCTGGCCTCGTCTGGTGTCGACCCCTACACCGCCCTCTCGGGTGCGGCCGGTGCCCTCTTTGGCGAGCGCAAAGGTAGTAGCGCCGTTCATGGCTCGCATCTCAGATGGCTATGTGTGCCGATCACCCACTGACCGCGTGGCTCGCGTGCGGTGTGCAGCTCGGCCGTCGTGGACATGCTCAAGCGAATCGGCAGCGTCGACAGAATCGACGAGTTCCTGTCACTGGTCAAGCAGTCGGGCACGACCGCTCGCGATAGCATCGCCACCTTCTCGCCCCAGAAAGAACCGCCTGCGTCTCATGGGCTTTGGCCACCGCATCTGGAAGACCCACGACCCCCGTGTGCGTCTCTGCAAGACGCTGACTCTGGAGCTGTTTGAGATTATGGGCAAGGGCGAGCTCGGCGAGATTGCCCTGCAGCTCGAGGCAAGGGCCCTCTCCGACCCGTACTTTATCAACCGCAAGCTGTACCCCAACATCGACTACTGGACCGGTGTCTTTTTCCACACGCTGCCAGTTCCCGTCGGACATGTTCCCCGTCTGGATGCTCCTGCCGCGCGTCGCCGGCATGATTGCCCATCTCGTCGAGAGCATTGGATGATCCCGAGTACAAGATCTACCGCCCACGCCAAGTGCGTTGCAGCAGTCTGTCGATGGCGTGCCCTTGGCTGTTGCCTTGTCGTGGCCGTAACCCGCTGCTGACACGGTGCTTTGCAACAGATCTACATTGGTGAAAAACCACCGTCCATATGAGCCGCTCGACTTTGGCCGTCGTCCCAGCATGCACCCGGATGCAGCCGCCGCGACGCTGGTCTCGAGTACCAGCGCAGCGACCCGCAGGCTGCCCGTCGTCGCGGCGCCAACATTGGCGAAGCTGAGGTCTGGGACGAGATTGCGCACATTCAAAAGGCACTCGAGGACATGGGACGCACGCTGGATGCTGCCGAGAGAGACAAGAGCGGTAAGGGCCGTCCTGGCAGTCCCGCGTCGAACGCGGCCATGCCCATTCCGACTGTGGACGGACCCACATCGCCGGGGTCTACGTTTAGCCGCAAGATTGAGGCACGGGCCGAGTCGATCCGTGGACTCATGCGCACGCTGGTGGGCGGCCCTCGCTCGTTTGGCGGCTCTGGCGGCAACATGTCGCAGCAGAGCAACATGGAGACGGTACGTTGGATGCCTGCGGCCATCATGGCCATCATCATGGCTACTCTCGCCCGTTGCAGAGCCCGCCCATCATCACCCACTCACGCTCATGGATCCCTCTGCGACACAGACGGTCGAGCAGCTCAAGAAGGACCTGCACGATCTGCAGGAGCGCCAGGCGCAGCTGCTTGCCAACCTGGCCATGCACCCGCTGCCCCGCTCGCCGTCGTCGACCAACGTGCAGGACAGCGGCAGTGCACAGGCACCGGCGCGATCGGCCAGCTCGGCGCGTCTGCAGCCCCGAACAGCAGCGTGCCCAACCTGCTCTCGGGGCAGCGGCAGCCCGCGTGTGATTGCCCGCCAGCCGACGCAGAAGGAGAGCCACTCGCAGTAGTCTGTCTGCGTCTATCCGTCTGTTCATCTATGCGTCTGTCCATCCATCCATCCGTCCATCTACCGCCTGCCATGAAGTTTTTGGTCCACATTACCACCTTGCCCGCCTAAAGCACAACGACCAAAGCAGCCATGGGCATGTTCGACAAGTTCTTTAAGAGCAAGGCGGCAGCCCCCAAGGCCACCAAGACGGGGCGGATCCAGAACGACTTTGATGCGCACTACTTCCTGGGCAAGACGCTCGGCAACGGCGCCTTTGGTAAGCCGCCGTCTCCACCCTCCGTCTGCCTGTCCTGCCTGGCTGGCCCGGCTGGCCCGATGGCGGCAACGCCTCTCCACTCGCTGCGAGGCCTGTGGCTGGGCGGGCGGGCAGGCGGGCGGGCGGGCCAGCTGCAGCCGCAGTCGGACCAGGCAGTGCGAGTGCTGCAGAGCAAGCCGCCGCCCGATTGTGCACGGGGCAGCCCCCGGCCAGGCACCAGCGAGCCAGGCAGCGGCCAGCCTTGTACGGCCCGCCGGCGCTTCATTGCCACGTTGCCACGTTGCCCAATGGCGCTGTGCTCTGCTTGGTTGGCTTGGCTGGCTTGGCTGGCTCTCCTTGCGCAACTGCCCTACAACTGCCTTGCACCGCAACCACAACTGCAACTGCCTGTCCGCTGCACGCCGCGTACTGACTGCAATCGCCTGGTGTCTGCACGGCCACCGCTGTCGCTGCCCTCCACCGCCGCCGCCGATGCTCGCTCCGTCCGTGTCGCCGATCGGCCGTGGCTGGCTGTGCCGTCATCTGCCGCCAACCAGCGACCGTCAAGGAGGTCGTCCGCAAGTCCGACTCTCAAAAGTTTGCCGTCAAGATTGTCGACAGATCCAAGCTCAAGGGTCGGTCCATCCACGGCTGCATGCCCGTCTGGCTGGCTCGCTGGCTGGCGGATCTGCTGGCTGACGTTGACGCTGTGGAACGACAGACCACGACACCATGATGCAGAGCGAGATTGCCATCCTGCAGAGCATCTCGCACCCCAACATCATTGCGCTGAAAGACCTCTATGTGACCCCCACGCACTACTACCTGGTCATGGAACTCGCCAGCGGTGCGTCGTTGTCTGCCGGACGCTGCCAGTCATGTCGGCGTGGCATGCTTGCTGACCGCTGCAATCCATCGTGGCAGGTGGCGAGCTCTTTGACCGCATTCTTGCAAAGGGCAGCTACACGGAAAAGGACGCTGCTTCGATCGTCAAGCAGCTCATCAGCGCACTCGCTTACCTCCACGAGCACAGTGAGTGGGCAGCTGCCCATAGTCGTAGACTGGGAACGGCATCTCCGCACACGATGCTCACATGCGTTCGTCTTGCCCAGACATTGTGCACAGAGATCTCAAGCCCGAGAACATGATCTTCCGTGACACAACCGACGAGTCGGACATCCTGGTAGGCTCTGTCCTTTGCCCGCTCTCGTGGTCTGTGACTCGGTCGTCTGCCGGCTAACGATGGCTGCAGCTCACAGATTTCGGCCTGTCCAAGGCCGTCAAGACCAACCAGTTCCTGACCACGTCCTGCGGCACGCCCCACTATGTCGCCCCGAGATCCTCAAGGACCTTGGCCACGGTGTCGCTGTGGACATGTGGTCCATTGGAGTCAGTAAGTCCAGTCTCTTGGTCCGCCAACCTCACATCGACGCCGTTCCCCCTGACCAACACGCACACTCACACGCACACTAGTCACCTATGTCCTCCTCTGTGGCTACACGCCTTTCTGGGGCGGCGAGACCAACTCCACAACGCTGCTCTACCAGTCGATCGTGTCGGGCAAGTTTTGAGTTTGACGAAGAGTACTGGGGCCACGTGTCGTCGCTTGCCAAGGAGTTTATTTCGCGGCTCCTCATTGTCGATCCGTCCAAGCGCATGACTGCAAAAGAGGCTCTGATGCACCCGTGGCTCTCGACCCAGGAGTCTGTCGACCTCTTGCCCAACGTCATCAAGAACTTTAACGCCAAGAAGACGTTCAAGAAGGGTTCGTGGCTATGGTTGTCCTGTCGCTGTGTCTGTCCTGTTGGGTTTGCCCTTGACGAGACTGACGCGTGCTGGTTGGTGCCCTTAGCCGTGTTTGCGATTGCCAGCATCCAGCGTGCCAACTCGATGGTCTCGGCCGGATCTCGCCTCACCGAGGAATAGAGCTGCTTGCCATCCTGCCATCCTGCCCTCTCATGTCTCTGTAATAGCATTTTCCTTTGTCGCTCCCCCTTGTTGTCTTTTGCGATCCATCTACATCCACATCCAATACACGGCTCTACAGTCGATTGTCTCTTGCTTCATCTCCGATTGATAGACTGCGTGTCGTGGCGTTGAATGGCGTTTGGCTTGGGCAAGAAGAAAGAACCGCCTGCTGCGGGTGCCGGCGATGGCGACGGCGATGGCGATGGCGATGGGTCCGCGCCGCCGTCTGCTGAACAGGACGAGTCGACTGCTGGAGGTACGCATTCAGCGGTTTGCGACCACGCCGCACGACGCGGCCGTGTCACTGCGACCCGACTGTCGAGACTGACCAGAGCGCGCGCGCGCGCGTCTGTTGCGTGACAGCAGATTTAATGGCAGTCGATGGCAGTCTCGGTGTCATGGGCGTGGCAGATGAACCACAGGGCCAGGTGCGCACGATTGTCAGGTACGCACCGGCAGCTGGCGTCACTGTGCGTGCGTCACACATGGCGCGTGTCAGTACCAACTAACACCCGTGGTGGGCTTGGACGCCGATGGAACAGAATACGGCCGCCGGCACAGACCGAGTCGACGCGAGACAGCCAGTACAAGATTGTCCAAGCAAGCGAAGACGGCCGATCAGCCATAGCAAGTCTTGGTCGCAGAGTCGCATTGTCGCAGTATCGCAGTATCGCGCACATGCATGCTGACACTGCATACACAGGTGTATATGCCAGACGGCCGAATGACAAGCATGACATTTGACCAAGTCCACGACGCGCACACGGCGCAGTCGCTCTTTTTCGACCTGTCCGGTATCCGCGATCTCGTGAACCAGGCGCTCAATGGCTACGCCGCGACGATATTCGCGTTTGGGCAGACGGGCAGCGGCAAGACGTTTACGATCACGGGACCAGACGGCCCGCAGACGCCGGACACGGTCGGTATTGTGCCGCGCGCGCTGAATTTCCTGTTTGGCCATGTGGCGACGCTGCGGGCTGCGGGCGTGCTCGTCGGCATCCGTATCCAGGCGTCGTATCTCGAGATTTACAATGAGCATGTGGGTTGCGAGAGTTGCATGCGTTGTTGAGTGGTCGCGGTGAGGCTGATGGCTGGCTGTGCAGGTCCAGGATCTGCTGAATCCGCCCAACACAACGCTGCCGGTCCGGTGGAGCGCCGAACGCGGCTTTTATGTCGAGAATCTGTTTATTGTCGACTGCGAAGTCCTTGACGATGCACTCGCCGTTCTCGAAGAAGGCAAGCAGTCCTCCCGTCGTGGTACATGCGCGGAGTGTTGGCTGACTGGATGAATGACCGGCTGGTTGGTGGACAGGATTGAGAAACCGCACGACGGCGTCGCATGACATGAACGAGCACTCGTCGCGCAGCCATAGCGTTCTCACGATCTACTTGGAGACCGTGTCCATGGACAAGGACGAAGGCCGGCCAGTCAAGGCACACGGAAAGATCAGCTTTGTTGATCTGGCAGGTGCGGTCTTGTGCATGGCGCATTGCCCTGCCACCGCTTTCCCAGACCCACAAACACGCTCTCACACACTCACACACTCTCGCACGCTCTCGCACAATCGCAGGAAGCGAAAAGGTCAAAGAGTCCAAAGCGACCGGTGACACCTTCACCGAGGCGCTCAGTATCAACAAGAGCCTGCTGACGCTCGGCCTCTGCATCACGGCGCTCTCCGACTCGCGCAAACGCCAGGGCCACATCCCGTTCCGCGACTCCAAGCTCACCAAGCTGCTCGCCGACTCGCTCGGCGGCAACGGCCTCGCTCTCATGATCGCCTGCGTGTCGCCCGGGCTGGCCAACATGGCCGAAACCATCAAGACGCTGCGGTACGCGTCCAAGGCGCGTCGGATTGTGAACAAGCCCGTCGTGCGGCTGGATGCCCGCGAAGAGATGGTGCTGATCCTCAAGCGCGAGATTGCGGGGCTGAAGAAGGAGAACCAGGCGTTGCGTGGTGCGCTCAACGGCGATCGCAAGTATATCGCTACCGGTGGAAGTGGCGGCATGAAGGGCGATACGGCATCCGTGGCGTCTGTGGGCACGGCGCTGTTCCCGCCTGTTCAGCCACAGCTACATCCACAACAGCACATGCAGCACCACATGCAGCAGATGCAGCAGCAGCAACAGCAACAGCAGCAGCAGATGTACATGGCGCATGACCCGCTCGAACTGCATGGGATCGCCGGGTCGCATACAGTGCACGACTTGCAGGGACACGGCAGACTGCAGGCAGCAAGCAACACCCACGCAATGCATGCCGGACACATGGATGGCGGCTTCTCGGATACAACGTCCATGCACAGCAACGCCGGTCACGCCGGCCACAACGGCGGATACCCATCGCATTACGGCGGCACGCCCATGTTCCCGCCCATCACGCCACAGCCCGTACCGCCATCATCGCGCCATCCGATGGCGGGGCAAGCGAGCAGCAGGACAGGCGGGCAAGCGGGCGGGCGGTCGTCCGTCGCGTCGTCGGCAACAGGGAAACGCCAGCCGTCGGGCCGAAAGTCGGCGACCGGCGGCAGGACAGCGGCAGGGACAGGGTCCATGTACGAGCCGGGCCCGCCTACCATGGCCACGCATCGTGTGAATACTCTCAAGCGGTCTGACACGCCTGCACAGCATCTGCCGGCCGTGTCTGTTCAGCCGAGTGGTGCCCACGTAGCCGCGCGTGCAACCGCAACCTCGCGTGCACGCGGACGCGATAAAGTCGCGCTGCCGTCGTCACCGCGCAAGGGCTTGTCGGCCGCTCGGTCGCCTGGGCCGTCTGCTGCAAGCCCGGGAAAGCTGCCCGCAGTCTCGTCTGCACAGCGGGCGGCGGGAGCGGGTGGTCGACTAACCACCACGTCCTACACGGCCAAACCATCGCCGGCCAGGACGGCACGCCCCTTGCCGCCGTCCGCCAGCCATGCCGCATCACCGTCGCGTTCAACGGCAGCCAAACCGCACAGTCAGTCCTTGTCGCCGTCGAAACAGCCCAAGGCACCGTCAGCAGCACCGCCAGCGTCACGCCAACGGCAAGAGCAACAAACACAGCAACGGTCCGTGTCGCGGCAGTCGACTTCCACCACGACCACATCGCAGGGGTCGCCGCTGAAACGACCGCCGCGACGCGAGCATGCACCGATTGTCGGATCCGGCTCGAACGGCTTTACGCCCACGGTGAGCAGCCATGCCGCTGTTTCCGCCGCAAACAAGACAGCCAAGCCGCGCGAAAGGCTCCCGCTTGACCAGACGCTCTCTGTCGTCAATAACCGCCACCTCATCATGCAAGACGTCCATGCCCTCAACCACGAAATCGGCAAAATGAGTGCAGGCCGTGTACGGTGACCAGCGTGTGTCTGCGTGTGTCTGCATGCGTCTGAATGGCCAGATCTCCACGCCAATTGTATTTATCATGTATGAATGAAGACCCGGAAGGGAGAGGAGAGACGGGCCAGCTCACGACGACGCATCGAAAAACTTGTCGAGTGTTTGGGCGAGCGCGTCCTTGTCGTACTTGATGTACTTTTCCTTGTTCTTGGAAAACTCGACTTCCGTGTACCTGTGTGCGTGTCGACGCGTGTGAGTGCACGTATGACATCACAACAGCAGAGGGGGTACAAGGATGCCCGACTCGCCTGTCATGGAAGCGGTTGTACATGGGAAGCAGCACCTGCTTGACCTCCTTAACGACCTGTGCACGCAGCTCGACATCGGGAATGGCGTACGCCTTCTGGGTCTGGAACAGCTCGTCGAAATCCTTATTGAACGCCTTGAACTTGTCCTTGATGGTCTCGCGCTGCGCCTTGCTCAGACTCGTGACGATCTTGCCCTGGTCCGAGATCTTGGTCGTGTCCATCAGGTGCTCGATGATGGGCATCCACGAGTTGCGGTACACGTCCAACTGGCGCTTGATGCTCTTTTCGAGCGAGTCGAGGACGTCTGGGCCGATGCTCTCGGCGAGCGACTTGGTGCCCTTGATGCTCTTGAGGATGTAGTGGTAGTTGTTGAGGAGGAAGAGCGTCGTGAGCGTCGGTCGCTTGTAGCCCTTGGACTTTGTCTCCAGGTCGGTGAGCAGCGACTCGACCATCTTGGATATAAAGTCTGGGAAGGACGTGGCGGGGAACGAGCCTGTCTTGCCCTGTGCCGTGTTGGGTGGTTTGTCAGCCTGCAAGGGCCGGCAGGTGATGGCTGATGGCAATGACGCGGTACCTGGCTGTTGATAATCATGTGGTCCATGGCATGAGAAAAGTCGAGCAGACGCTTGAGTGTGTTCATGGTCTGTCGTTGCCATGCACGCTCGTGAGTCCCCAACGCACACACCATCAGCGAGCATCTGACTCCCTCATGACCACCACACCATGCTTGTTGTTTCGTGGACAGTGCCATCGACAGACAAAGCAGACTGCTTCTTTTCCGAGTCCGTCTGCAGCGAGTTCATCCACAGCATCGTCAGCGCGCGTGCCAAAGCCAGGGATGTATGCACAGGTCCACGCGTGTCTCGCCTTGAACTCGTCGTAAATCTCCTTGAAGTAGCTGATGACAGTCGCGCTGGCATTACCCAGCACGACATCAATCTCGTGCCCCTTCTTCCCACAGTACTACACTCACGTCACCATCACCACGCGCAATCAGTGCACGCTCATCAGAACCACGTGCCAACCACATATTCACACAGCACATGACACTCACAGCCTGCAGGGCAGCATGGCGCGAAAACATGTCGGACAGGTCGTCCCAGACATCAATCAGCATGTACACGTCGTTGATCTCGCGGCGTTGGATGTTGCGGCGCACGCGATTGAGCATAGTCTCGCACGCGTCCAGGAAGCCATCAACCGCCGCGCTGATGGTCGCCACGAATGTGGTGACCGCATGGTGCTTGGGCACGATTTTCAGGTGCAGGAGATGCTCGCTCTAGGCGGTCGTCCATGTCAGCCAGTCGTGCCACGATTGGCATAGAAGCAGCCAACTTGCAAACCAGACAACCAGTGGATGGATAGATAGACGCACGCACATTGAGGGCTCGCAAGAGTGTTTTGCCGTACGGAACGAGCAGACTGGATCCTTTCTGGTACGTGCCGCGTTGGTTGACGCTCTTGAGTTCCTGATCTTTGGCGCTCTGGCTGACGCCTGCCATGACCTTGATCAGATGCGCCGACCGCACGTCCTCGTACTGCTTGATGAATGCCGAGATGGGCCCAATCTCCACCAGCGAGTCTGCGAGTGCATTGGCAAGGTTCTGCAGCTCAACCAGCTTGGCGTCAGGGATAGCCGGCGACTCGTCTGTAAACCCATACCATGCCATGCCATGCCATGTTGGCGCAGTGTCAGTTGCGGCGACATGGAGCGTTGCCAGGCAGAGACACAACAGTCGTGGTGACGTGCCGTCTGACAGATACACGGCCGGGTCAATGGCATCGCTGGCGGCCTGGAGCGTGGCTGTAAACATTTCGTCCAGCTGGCGGATACCGTTCCACAGCGTTGCTTTCTAAAACACGCGGCCACATACGAGCATGTCAGACTGGCATCAGCACACAGCACCAGCACACATCCGCGTGCCACTCACCAGTCCCTGCACAGTGCGCTCCGACGACTTGTACTTTGCCGCTTCGAGGCTGTGCAGAGATTCCTTGAGCTTGGCGATCGACACCAGATACGTCTGCAGTTCGATGCCGCGCGGTCTGCCAGCCCACCACGTGGACAGAAAAGGTCAGGCTCAAGGGGACAATCAGCGAGACGCGCGCGACCACGCACCCTTTGGTCACGACGGCCTCGTGCTGCTTGATGACATCAAACGTGCCCGTGAAGTTGTCGATCTGGGCCAGAGCCAGATCAATGTCTAGTTTCGTGCTGTCAGCATCGTGGCCGTGGCGAGTTTACAAAGGCTGTGCGCAGCTTACTCGTGTGCAGACGGGTGAGTTTCTGGGTCGACCTGTGGATGGGCAGGATAAAGTTTTCGAGTTTGGACAGGCGATTGTCAAAGGACGCGAGCATGGCTTGCTGGCTCCGAGATGAACGCGGCGTGGTTTGTTGTTGTTGTTGTGGCAGGCATGGCAGACAGGCGTGGCAGTGTCAGAGAGGGCACAGCAGCGCACGGCCACCAACGGCCGCTGGCGATGTTACTCCTGAACAGACGGCGACACACCATCTGCTCTGTGAGTCGGTTGGTCTTGTCCAGACTCGTCTCGAGCAGATTCAGCTTCTCCGTGTCATATGCCAGCTTCCGCTCAAGCTCGCGCTTGCGCTCCGCCTGCTCTTCCGAGAAGGGATGTCTGTTGCAGCCCCGACGGTCCTGGCGGTCAGCGTCAAGCCCGCCTCGCTGCCAATGGCACGGCATGTCACGGCACGGTACAGCAACGTACGCGAGGGCCGTGTTCAAGAGAACCATTTCGATGGGTTATATTGTGGCGGCAACTTCGGCCCGATATTCATACAATTACCAAGGATTTTGGAGTTAAATTCGTCGCAAGAGGCGTTGAATAGATGCCCACATATCACGTGATTGAAGGTTCGAGTCAGCAACGAGCATGCGACGACAGGCGGGCGAGGCACATCCAACGAAGTGCTCACCTTTATCGTTAGAAAAAGTGACCCGTTAGGTCGATCGGGAGGTGCCCCGATTCAAAGAGTTGGTAGTCAAACAAGTCACTGTGTGGGATGCAGGTCAAGTGACTTGAGGGCAGGCTGTCTGCGTGCTGGTCGCAGCTGGACGACGGATGGTCCGTGTCTTGAACGCTGCTGTACAGCACGTCTTGAACGCTGCTGGTCGACAGGCTGATCTGATCCCATGAGGCCACATGCGACTTGAAGTGTTTCCGCGTTTGAGGCTGTGGGACAACAGGCGGAGCATCTCGTGCACGCAGCTTGATGGCAGTATGCATTCTTGCGATGCTTTTGAGGTACTCTGTCGTGGCTGGATTGCTGTCGGCTTTGGTGTGCGTCAAGTAGAGCGGCCGGTGTCCAAAGAGCAGATGCCACAGTGCGACCATCCCGATGTTGGTGGCTCCAAGCACGTCTCGGTGGTAGACGGTCTTGCAGTCTGTGCACTCGTAGCGTCGCAGGTTGGTGCGGTTATTGTCTGGGATCCGCTGCTTGCACTGCGGGCACATCTGGCTGGTCAGGTTCTCGTTGCAGCGGTAGATCTGTGTATGTGTGTGTGTGCATGATCGTGTGGTCAGTTGGTGCACAGATGGATAGATGGATGGATGGATGGACAGTGTGGCATCAGACGCACATAGGCATATCCAGACGACCGCAGATGCCTGATGAGAAACTTCTCAAACACAGCGTGCCGGCCACCTTGGCCAGTAAAGTCGATGCCAAATGCCCACACAACGGGAATGTCCTTCTCTGTTGGCTTGTCACAGCGGCCTTGAGATGCAGCAGATGCGCGCTTTCCAGTGGTCGATCCTGCCAGCTTCATGATGCCCTCAAGAGCGTTTCCGCGAATAGACGTGCTGTTGCTGCACATGGTGAACCGCTTGGCCTTGACCTTCTGTGGAATGCCATGCCATGCCATGCCGTCCAGTGCAATCAGCAGGCGATCAAGCAGCATGGCGGCTGTGTCAATGGACATCCAGATATAGAGAAAACGTACCCGTGCATTCAGGAATGGTGTGCAGTAAGCATGGCAGCGCAGATCCCAAAAGGCTCTCTCGCCAGGCTTGACGTTTGGATCGGCATGCTTTGCTGTCTTGAATGCTGTAGCGGACGGGTACTGAAGGTAAACGGCAGCAACTGGAAACGGAGCTAGTATTTGAAAAGCTGGACAACCCAAAATGGAAAGTACGAAAAGAGAAATGGAAGAGGAAATGTGGAGGGGCACCGACAACAAATGCAATGGCCGCCTGGATGTCAGCAGCCTTGGCAAGTCGGTCATCAAACCTGGCGCAAGAGACGGGCACTGTGAGTTGATCTGGTCAAGAGTGCATGTGGCAGAGTCATTGCATGCATACCACCGCTGAAGGTCACGCTCAGCATGAAATACGCCAGAGGAGAGCACATAGTTGGACTCGAGCGTATACGAAAAGTCTCTGAGGTCGACCAAGATGCTGGACGCGCCATACAGGTACCGCTTGCCCCAATCAAAGCTGACAACACGAACAGACTGGTAGCCTTGGTCAGTGAACAGATTGTTGGCGTTGATGATGTCACGCAGTCGCTGCGAGGCGTAAAAGTTGCACTGGGCCTGTCGTGCCATGACATGAGTGAGGAATGTGCAGTGCATGTGCACCAATGCGCGAGGTTGGCATGCAAGTGGCTTACAGGATTGGGTGCTTTTGGCTTGGTGGCTGATGGGTCGGCTGGATCGGTGGCTGTGGATGGCATGTCAGTCGGTGTGGTCAACAAGTGCGCGTCTGGATTGGTACAGCAACTCACATGTGACGTCCATGTGATCATGAGCATCACCAGCAAGACTGAGTTGCTGGGCTGAAGACGCCGCGTTGGGACCTGCAGATCAAGGCGGATGTCAGAACCAATGTGTGCACCATCGCATTCAAGTGCGCCACATACTGCGAGGCGACTCTGGACGGTCTGTGCGAAAGTCCAGAGTCAGCTGAGAGACGCTGTATCCATCGGTCTTGATGCTGCCTAGTCTGACAGCCTTGGTTGGTCGCGCTGGGGGCAGGGCTTTGATCGCAGCCTGGATGTAATCCTCGCGCACCTTGCCAACCAGAAGGAGTCTCTTGGCCTCAAGAGTCGCATCGGCAATGGCGTCTGCTCTGGCCTTGGCAGCCGCGTCCATCTGGACCTTAGCGTCTGCAGGCGTCTGGAAGCGTCGTGTATCCGAGGCGAGTCCGGGGAGGAGAATGTCGAGAACGCAATCCTCGCGGCTTGAGCTGAAAGCGGCTTGTATGTCCTTGTTGGATGACGCAAGATTCAAGGCTTGCAAGCCAGGCTCTTTGAGAAGAGTGGTTTGTAAGTATCAAATCATGTAAGCATGGCATAACCAAGTGCGACCTACTGCTGATCGCAGCCAAGAGACGCTTTTGCAAAGCCTGCAATGCCGCGTTGTTCTTGGTTGGCTTGCGATCCTTTGGGTTCCCTATCACCGACCAAAACAGAATGGTCTCGGTGATATGAACAAACGGGTCCCGATTCGCCGCCTCAGGGCATAATTTGATCACTGTTTCGCCGGCCAGCTTGCGCAGCCAGTAGAACTTGCCTATTTCCGACAGCGACTTTGTTAGATTATCGTCTGTTGGCTTTTCCAATTCTGTGTCTCGCGTCTCTGCCCTTCCCTTGCTGTTCTATTCAATTGCCTGCCACAGACACTGTCGCCTGACAGCTCCTCTTCCTTTTGTCTGTGCCTCAGGTACTTCTTAGAATACACATTCAATTGCCTGCCACAGACACTGTCGCCTGACAGCTCCTCTTCCTTTTGTCTGTGCCTCAGACCCGCAGTTCCCTGTGCCTTCGCTGCACTCGAGCAGGAACTCTGACAAGAACAGCCCTAGAAACAGCAATCTCGCCGCTCGCGGCACCCGCCTGGCCCTCACATCCCTTCTGACATCCTCCTCGTCGCTCGCGACGCCTACTGGTCTTCCAGCCCCCACACTGCCCTCGTCGTCCTTCTCGTCAAGCTCAGTGCCTACCGGTTCTCCGGCCCTCTACACCGTTCTCAACGTCCTTCTCGTTGCGCTCGGCGTCCACTGGTCTTCCAGCCCCCACACTGCCCTCGTCGTCCTTCTCGTCGAGCTCAGTGCCTACCGGTTCTCCGGCCCTCCACACCGTTCTCAACGTCCTTCTCGTTGCGTTTGGTGTCCACTGGTCCTCCAGCCCCCACACTGCCCTCGTCGTCCTTCTCGTCGAGCTCAGTGCCTACCGGTTCTCCGGCCCTCTACACCGTTCTCAACGTCCTTCTCGTTGCGCTCGGCGTCCACTGGTCTTCCAGCCCCCACACTGCCCTCGTCGTCCTTCTCGTCGAGCTCAGTGCCTACCGGTTCTCCGGCCCTCCACACCGTCCTCAACGTCCTTCTCGTTGCGCTCGGCGTCCACCATCTCTCTCTCTTTGTTGTCTCGCACCTTCAGATCTGCTCAAACATCGTGCCATTCGCCCACAACGCGTCTCCGATCCACTTCCTTGACATCTCGTTGCTGATTGGTCAATTTCTCCGATCCTCTTTCTTGACATCTCGTCTCCGATTGGTCAATTTCCACCGCGACCACTGCTCAGCCTGACGCGTCTCCAGCCCCCACATCACACTCCTCCACCATCCGGATCGCACCCAGCACAGCCAGCGACCACTGCTCGGCCTGCCGCGTCGCCAGTCCACCTTTACTACATCCTCCTCGCCGCTTGCGGCACCTACTGGTTCGCCAGTCCCTACACTGTTCTCGTCGTCCTTCTCGGCGCGCTCAGTGCCTACCGGTTCTCCGGCCCTCCACACCGTCCTCAACGTCCTTCTCGTTGCGCTCGGCGTCCACCATCTCTCTCTCTTTGTTGTCTCGCACCTTCAGATCTGCTCAAACATCTCGCCCTTCGCCCACAACGCGTCTCCGATCCACTTCCTTGACATCTCGTTGCTGATTGGTCAATTTCTCCGATCCTCTTTCTTGACATCTTGTCTCTGATTGGTCGATTTTTTGCTGCGTCAACCACCGCCCTGATCGCATCCTGCACAGCCCAGCGACCACTGCTCAGTCTACTGCGTCTTCTTCTCTGCCCACCCATGCTCAAGGCTTTTGACGTCCTCCGCGGATCATCAGGGGGATGACGAGGCTTAAAATTTTTCTCTTCTTCTACCGCCTTGGGTCCTCTTGGCCTCCTCGGCTAGGGGGGGTGTTAGATTATCGTCTGTTGGCTTTTCCAATTCTGTGTCTCGCGTCTCTGCCCTTCCCTTGCTGTTCTATTCAATTGCCTGCCACAGACACTGTCGCCTGACAGCTCCTCTTCCTTTTGTCTGTGCCTCAGGTACTTCTTAGAATACACATTCAATTGCCTGCCACAGACACTGTCGCCTGACAGCTCCTCTTCCTTTTGTCTGTGCCTCAGACCCGCAGTTCCCTGTGCCTTCGCTGCACTCGAGCAGGAACTCTGACAGACTTGTTGAGCAAGATCGTCGCAAGCCTGACCAGCTGTTGGGGGATCCCAGCAATGGCTATGCCCTCTGTGTCTGAAGGTGTGCTGGATGCCGCGTCTGTGGTGGCCTCGTCCCTCTCGCCACATGGCTTCTTGGTCGCGGTGCAATCGGTGGGCGACGAAGAGCTAGACAGGGCCCTCTTGCGACCTGCCGCAGGAGGTGCAGCATCCAGAGTGGCTTGTGGTGCAGTGTCAAGATCGGCCAGCGATGGGGCATCCTTGGCGGCCAGTGGCATGGCGTCCTCAGCGACCAGTGGTGCCGCGTCCTTGGCGGCCAGTGGCATGGCATCCTCAATGGCTTTGGTCATGGCCGCGACTGATGCCACGACCTCCTCCTTTGATGCGCCGGGCATCAGCTGGTGGGCAGCAGCAAGCACGAGCATCGACTGGTTCGAGATGACATGCACTGCCAGCATGGTGCAGATATCTTGGGCCAAGTAGCTGTAGATGTCATTGGCCGCTTTCCCACACAGACCAACAGCCAGCTTGCATGGCAGGACTGCCTTGTCCAAATCTGTCTGGATCGCGCTTGTCTGGATCGCGTCCATCTTGTCAGCATCCATCATATCCATGCCCATCATGTCAGCATCAGCCATGTCTGCACGCACCTTGCCTGCATTGGCGTGCACCATGCGCCGCGTCCAGTTACGGTGAACAATCAGTTGCATGACGGTGACCAGCCATGTGTTGGTGGTGTCCATATATGATCGCGGCTTTGCCATGCGACCATTGCCAACAATCGTGACAATGTGGCGTAGGAGACATGCCACAGACGTCTCGCCACCGGATCTGCTGCTGGTCAGTGCTGTGAGGAGTTGATTGGCAGTTGGAATGACTGCTGCTGCTTCTGCTTCTGCTTCTGCTTGCTGCTCGTGCTGCTCATGCTGCTCGTCATCCTCGTGATCCTCATGCTGCTCGTTGTCCTCGTGATCCTCATGATTGTCATCGTCCTCGTGGTCATCATGATCATCATCATCCTCGTGGTCGCGATCGTCCTCATGGCTGTCAGGACTGTCAGGGTCATTGGGGCCATTGGGCTGCTTGGGCTTCTTGACGTGTCCGAGCGAGCAGAGCTCAAGCACTGTGTCCTTTGAGAGGATCACAGAATCCCCATAGAAAGGGATTTTGCCCTTGCAACCATGTGGACCAACGCCGTACATAAACCGGACCATGGTGTCCTTTTCCAGCACACAGTATCCTGCCAAGAGCGCAGCCTCCGTCTTGCGGTCAAGTTTCTCGCGATCAAGAAAGCAGTAGTTGGTCTTTCCATCACGGGTCCACTTGAAAACGCGATAATCAAGTGGCAGCGGCTCATCTGACTCGAGCTTGAGCAGTACTTCGAGAACAGCGCCGAGCATCACAATCCCGACATGCCGAGCGCCGACGATGAACGTGTAAACCTTGGCAATGCAGGCTAGGACGACCATGGCGATGGTTTGCTCTGCTGATGGTGGTTTGGCTGGAGGGCCCAACAACTTTGCGCTTGCTGGATTGTCTGAAACCATCTCCTGCACACCTGTCAGCATGCAAAAAGCCGAGCATGCAGAGCAGCATCGCGATCAACTCCCATACCTTCAGATCCACAATCATATTGGGGCGATGTTGCTGCGTGTTTGTCTGAGCCTTTGGTGCTTTGGGATGCTGCTGTGCCTCCTGCTCGCGCTCGTGCTCGTCCTTCTCCTTGTCTTTCTCCGTGCCCTCCTCTGTTGGTGCTTTGAAATTGGCGGCTGCAGGAAGAGTCTGGCAGGCCCCTTGTTTGTAGTCGCCCATCCAGACAAGCTCATTGTGCAAGGTGCGTCTTGCATGAAATGCGTATCTGCCAGCAGAATGCATGTCAGCAAGCACAATCAAGGCACGCGACATGCCATATGCCACTTACGCCCGTGTCTCATCCTCAGATTGAGCCTGGCGGGCTTGCTTGCTTGCATCCTTCTTGAGCTCCTTGATGATCTCATCTGCCTTGGCCTTCTCTGCACGCTCTTCTCGCTCCTTCTTGAATACAGCCTGTCTGGCCAGTGTGACAAGGTATGGCTCCTGCCGTGTTTGGATGCAATCTTAGGCGTGCATTCTGAATATGCACAAGATGCTCATGATCACAAGCCTGCAGTTCAACTCACGGTTGTCTTTGTGTCTTGAAGCACATCAATGTAGAGGATCTTGTCGCGATCTGTGCCATCAGCTGCGGCTGGAGATGGCAGCAGCATCTTTGGCACTTTCGGTGGCTTGCCGACCTGTCAAGTCAAAGCATGAGCAGGTGCATCAAGCCGCCACATGCAAACAGAGCATAGAAATGCAAAGACGCACTGGAGCCCTGTCAATGATCAGTGTCAGTGTGTCTGTGGCTTGTTGATACTGCTCAGAAAGTGCCAGCGGCTTGAAGTCGTCCGGGCTGTGTTTCTTTTGGCATTCCAAGAGATTCAGCGTATCTATGGCCTGTTTGCAAATGGCAGCGACAGCCTTTCGAGTCGCGATCCGTGTGCTCTTTCTGCGGTGCTGTTTAGCCTTGCGGTTGCCTGCCAGAAGAATGCCGTGATTGATTGTGAATACACAAGGTCGCACTGTGCCAAACAAATGCAGAGCGAACCTGGCTTCCTTGAACGCCTGAATGGTGCACATGCGATGCCTGGATACCTCTTGAGCCGTTCCTGCAGTCTCAGGATCACCATCTGCTCACCCAGTGATGGATCAAGTCAGCCATGCTCAAAATCAGCAACAGCATGCAGTGGACAGTCAAGACACGCATCCAAGCCACCCAAAACTCACAAAGGCGTGTAACAGGCTCTGCTCAGCTGGGCTGAGTATCTCATATCCTTTTGTAGCGAGATCCTTCTCGTGCACAGCCTGGAGCAGCTGCTTGCTTGCATTCTCGCAGATATCAGCAAGAATGTCGCGGCTGTTGATGCTGTCATTGGCAAGCTGATCTGCTGTGCACCGGAGGATGCAGCCAAGCACGACACGGCAGCCATTGAATTCGCCAAAAACGCCGTCCATCCGCCTTGTGCTGACAGTGTGGTTGGCGAGCTCTGTGACTGCGTCCCGTGTGATGTGCCAAACCGCACCACTGGCATTTCCCTTCAGCTGCTGTGCCGTGTGGCTCAAGCAGCAGTCGCTGTAGGCCGTGCATGCAGAGGCAGATCTGCCAGTGGCATCCATCAGAGTCAGTGCCACAAGAATCCTGCAGAGATTGCAGCCGTGCCTACCTGTTTTGGGGCGAGATGGTCCTGTTGGCAGTGATGCTGTTGCCATTGGATGGTGCATGCATTCATGTCAATGCCATGCTGTCCAAGTGCATCCAAACCAAGACTTACTGCCGCATCTGTCCTGCAAACACACTGGCATAATGGCCACATGCTGGGGCTGTGATCTCTCCAATATCGGCTCCTCTCTCGTCACGGTTGAGAAACACCGCGAAGGCATTGCTGAATGACTGAGCAAGAGGCTTGCCGCCGATCTTGTACATCTGCCACATGAACGCAATCTTGATGACATGCACAAACATCCTGGCAATGTCGGGGTCTTGGAGGCATTCACAGACATCCGCGACAGAGATACCCAGCTGCTCTGCCTCCAACCGAATGCATGCCATGATGCACTTTGCAGCCGTGACAATCCCTTTCAAGTCCACATCGCAGCATCACGAGTAAGTCAAGGTCGCAGTGCATGACATCCAAAAATGCAAAGCAGGCAAGCCAACCTACCAATCCCAACACAATGAAAGTATTCATTGCTCGCCATTGCGGCCACCAACTGGCAGACAAAGGGAATGTCTGGCAAGCCTAAGGCGGCTGCAATGGAGGCAATCCCATGGTGATTGTAGGATCGCATTCTATTGATCTGCCCACTGCGCAGTTGCAGCAGCAGGACAGGGCAATAGCCGGCACAGTGGAACACCAGATCGGAGTCGCCACTGATGACAATGACTGGCACATTGCTGTCAAGAAGGCGCGTGAGCCATGGATTCTAGAAGCATGCAGAAGGCCGACCAACCTTGCTTCGCGGGAATGGCGTGCAATGCAAACATCCGCCTCATTCTCGCAAAGGCACACAGACGACCCGCCTTTGAAGTATCTGAGAAGACTGCCCAGGGCCTTCGAGATGGCTGCCTTGCGCTCGCGTGTGAGGGGGTATGCCTTCTGCAGGCGCTGCATCTCGTTTCTGGAATGGCATTCAGTCAGTACAGCATGCAGATCAACAGCAGCAAGTGGCACACCTCAAGAGCTTGCCGCTCTTCTGGCCGGCATTTCGCTTGACTGCCTCAGCCATGAGAAAGGATGCCGCCTCCAATGCCGCCCAGGCCCGCCTGGCATAGGCAGCCTTGGTGCCAGTGTCAAGCTGCGAGCCGTCAACGTGCAGCTGGACTGTGTGCAGCTGTCCAATGGCTGCGGCGAGGCTGCTGATGAGCGGCTCGAGTAGCAGCCTCCAGTCATTGTCAGACTGGGGCGGCTTTGCGGCTGCTGCTCTGATGATATCGCCGTAGAGCAGGCAAAGGATGTCGACATGGATGATGCAGCTGATGGGCTCCGAGTCGGCTGCTGCTGCTGCTGCTGCTGCTGCATCTGGCTGCTGCTGGGCAATGGCCTGAATGGCAGTGGGCAGAGGGGTGTCTGCTTTGTACGTCTTGACACCACCTCTCTTGTCGATGGTGGGGAGACTGTCGACGACTCCCATGTGTGCTCGTTGGTTTGTTGTTGTGTGTGTTGGTGTCGGTCGTTTTACGGGCAAGCTGCTCTCGTAATATCAGACTGATGGTTGGCAGCAATGCATGGAGCACTGGTCTGTGTGTGGAATGGCATGCTCCTCAGAGAGAGAGAGAGCGTTGCACATGACTATGCATTCGCCCCTCTTTATTCATGGAGGACACACACGCACGGCCCAGCGAGACAGCAGGCGCTGCTGCCTGCACCACTGTCGTTGCTGTGCTCGCATCACGCAGTGTCTGCACTGTGCAAGGGCTCTCTAGATCGACCAATCACAGCGATTCCACCAGAATTGACCAATCAGGAATATTCCACCAGGGGTAATGGTATGAGAACCGGGCGGCAACTTGGCTCTAAACCAAACAACGTACGTTGGACTACGTGGCAGATCCTCGAATGGCCGGCACGCATGCTGACCGCCCATCTGCTGCGCCTGCAGGCACCTCTTAGCTTCCCAATGGCCATTCTCCCCAAGCCCCAGTCCGCCCTCATCTCCGTGGCCACCTGGTCGCACTCTGCCCAGCAGAAGGTCGGCCCTGCCTCGAGCAGGCCCGCCAGGCTGCCATCGCCTCGCTCAAGTACACCCAGGCCGTGCTCAAGCGCTACCCGCCTCTGATGGTGCGCAGTCGTCGTCGCCGTTGTTGTTGCTGTTGTTGCTGCTCTGTGCAGTCGTTGTTGTTGCCCAGCTGTCTCACGCTCTGTCTCACGTCCTGTCTCACGCTCTGTCTGCCGCCCCGCATCTGCCGCCCCCGCATCTGCCGCCCCATTCATGCCACCACCAACAGGCCTTCCTCGTCGCCATCGTCCTGTTCTCCGCATTCCCCTCGGCACGTTTGCTGCCTTTGGCCTCACGTCCGGCGCCATCGTGCTCGGCACTGCCGGTGAGTTCAACTGCCGCCTTCTTGCCCTTGCTGCCGCTGCTGCTGCTGCTGGATGCGCCATCCGCATTGGCCCGCCCGCCCGCTCTCAACCGGCCGCCCGCCCGCCCGCCCGCATTACACGGGTGGCGGGGGCCTGCACTGTGCCCCTGCGACGCGCCGCAACGGTTTCTCCCGTCGCCGTGCGCTGCTCCCGTGAGAGCGGCTCAGCTCATCAGCCGACGGCAAAGTCTAACGAGTCGCCTGACGACGTACTTGCGCTGACCCGACCGTCGCGCAACACAGGCACTGGTGTTGCCATCGTGCAGGGATCGCTCCTCGCCATTGCCGGCTTCTTCCTCTTCTGGTTCCTGCTCGGCGCTCTCTTCTTTGCCGGCCTCACAACCTTCTGGTACGTCCTTTTGTGTGTCTGTCTGTCGGCCAAGATCTCCGTCGCACACAATGCATACGTGTTGGTCGATGCCTTGCAGATGCCCACGCACACACGGCTTGCTGACACGGGCTCGTGGGCGTCTGTGCAACGCATCTGTTTGGCACCGCGCAGGTTCTCCGCCGCGTATCTGGGCTACAAGTCGT
>JAHLKH010000271.1:0-26470 GCA_025526915.1 Entophlyctis helioformis | reverse complement strand
GAGATCCGCTCTTGCCAGCTTCATGGCCGTGTCGGGTCGCATCTTCCCCGTTCCCAAGACCGACGAAATCACCTTTGTCTTCCGTTCCCGAGCCAACCGCACCAACTATAGCCTCACGCTCCCCGTAAGTGCAGTCACCATCAACACCAAAGGAGAAGCGTAAACCTGCGCACATGGGATTAACTTGTTGATGCACAGTGGATCGCGGCTCGCAGAAACTCTTGCTTCAACGAGATCATCGCCCTCCCTGTGGCCCCAGCTGCCGAGCCTGTTCCGATTGCCGCGACTGCCTCTGCCCCAGAGGTCGCCGATGTCGCTGTTGCTTCTGACGCCATTGGCAGCGCGTCAAAGTCTGGCTCCGCAGACATTGGCCAAGTCGCAGGCTCCGCTCCTGCTGATCCCATCCTCACGACGTTTGATGACAGCCAGCCCCCTGCCAACTTTGAGCCAGAGCCCATCCCGCTCGAGGGATCGTCATTGGAGAGGCGCAGCGAGTCGTCTGTCACGTTCGCCAAGCGCTCCAATGGCAACAAGCCCGTCACCGCAAAGGACTTTGGGCACTTGCTTGGCATTGCTGGCGGAAACAGTATCGACCCAGACACCAAGCAGCGTATGCGCATGATCAAAGATGCTCTTCAGTTCCGCACTGGTCTCAACCCCATGGTCGAGCTGACCAACAAGATGTTCCCTCGCGAGCAGTTTAGCGATCTGCCTCTCAACCCAACGTCTGAGCCTGGTGAGTAGCAAACAGGTGCTTGACGTGCTGCATCCAATGCTGACACCCCTTCTCGCGTCCGCGCAGGCATCTCGTGGGGTATCTACAAGCCGGAGACGCTCAACCTCGGCGTGCTCCAACTGGAAGACTTTGGTAAGTCTGGCTGGACGACACCGCCGTCATGGGGATGACTCAAGAGCAAATGCTGACTACGGAGACGTTGCTAACCCGGCCTGATGCTTGCAGAGCCCGTCAGTGCCGATCCGCTCCAAGCATTCATGCTGATCCGCGGCCTCTTGGTCAATGAGCTTGTGGACACCAAGTCGATTGTCATTGACATCCGCAGCAACGGTGGTGGCTACATCTCGTATGCAGACATTGTTCCGCAGCTGTTTGGCATTCGCTTCAACACGGCCGGTGCGCGCAGTGTCATCAGTCCCGTCAACACTCGCACATTCAACTCGAGCCTCTACCCTCCTGACGCGTAAGTCGTGGCTGCTGCGTTGCGAACACCTCGCCTATCCAGTGATCGGCCCTTGTGATCTAACCGCCTTCCATTCCAACCTTGTTCCTCCTGCATCCACTAATGCATCCGCACAGTTTCCGTGACGAGTACCTGTCGACCCCGCCCGGACGCACCTTCACCGACACGACGGTCTTCACCTCGAACCACGACGCGTACCAGTACGGCCAGGCGTACTTCCGCGCTGTCGGCGTGTTCACCAATGCTGTCTGCTATTCGGCCTGCGACCTCTTTGCTGCCCACATGCAAGACAACAACATCTCCCTCATCTTTGGCGAGGACCGCGCCACTGGCGGCGGCGGTGCCAACGTCGTCGAGCTCAACAGCTTCCTGAGCCAGGTCAACCCGACGACTTCCCTCTGCTTCCGTTTGCGGATCGTCTCAGCAGCGCTGCGGCTCCCAATCTGCGCGTGGCATGGCGCCAGTTTGTCCGCATTGGCCGCAACTTTGGGCGTCTTATTGAGGACCGTGGTGTGATCTCTGACCTCGTCCTGCGTCCCAAACCCGAGGACTTTTTGATCAACCAGACGACCCAGTCCCAGTACGAGCGTATCTCTGTCCGCCTTGCATCGCGTAACAAGAAGACGGGCAACACCAACCTGCACTTTGTGTGCGAGCCGCTCATCCGAGACATGCCCGTGGGAGGACCCGCAACGTTCCCGATGCTTGTCTCTGGCGCCACGCGAATTGATCTGCTCAGAGCCGACGGCCTGCAGCGTCTTGGCCAGCTCAAGATCCAGACGTCGTCGTCCAGAGTCCGCCAGAACAAGACACTGACCTCGTACGAATCGGTCACCAAGCCAAGCTATGTCCGCTTCGAGTTTAGAGGCTACCGCAGCGACAAGAAGGTCATCCGCACCATCCGCTACGTGCGCTTTATTCCTCGCGTTCAGGACGCTTTTGTTGTAGGTTGCCTAGCATGGGCACACTGTATTGTGCAGATCAACAGCGGCTCACTCTCACTCTCACCCTCACTCTTACGCTGCTGCACAGCTCGGCAACGGCACAGCATTCAACTGGGACTACACACTCGGGTCGTCTGTCGGCATCTACAACTACAGGGTGACAAAGGTGGCCGAGGACACGATCAACCCCATCGGCTGGAACATTGTCGACAACACGACTCTGCGCATTGGTAACGGCACAGTGTACGCCAACAACCTCAACACCGCCACCAGCTTCTTCTTCACGGTCGATCCCGCCGCAACCAGCAGCGTTGTACGTGTCCAGCTCAAGGGCACACTTGACAGCGAGGAGGGCTACGACTTTTTCCGCGTGTGCTTCCGCTCGACGCAGGGCACGGTGACGCTTGTGAGAGAGTCTGGATCGATTGGCCTCGACATTGACGTGACGTTTGATGTGCCTGCGCCGTTCTTTGAGGTGTTTGTGCTGTTCGAGTCGGACGCATCGGTTGGAGGTGCTGGCGCGACAGTCACCAGCTTCAAAGTCGGTTTGACGTCGCCGTGATAGACACAGCCGCCATGGCAAGGAGATGGTCAGACTGCTGAGCAATGTGCTTGAACGAATGAATTTGATTTTCGAAGCGTAGGTTGCAGTGATGTAAGAGCCGTGGCTTAATTATGTGTTATTCAACGGTTCACGCAGTAATAGAAAACGATGTGAGCGTCACGCCACGGTCATTCACGCCGGCATCAGAGACAAAGCGGGCTGCAATCGAGAACTTGTCGGTCGTGGTCGTGAAGGGGAAGCTTTCGTCAATCTCCTTTGCGCCAGAAACACCATCGACGGTTTTGCCACTTGCGTCCTTGCTTCTGATCAGCGCCGTGACCTTGCCGGTCGCGTCGACGTAGTTGAGGTATAGGTAGTCAAAGTCGGCCTCTGTGGAGATCGACGCGGTGAGCTTGACGTTGAACTTGCTGCCGACGGGGGCGGTGAGGAAGTGCTCAATGGCACTGTCGACGTTCAGAGCGTACTCCTTTCCGTTGCCGATCTGCCACTTGTCGCCAACCTTGTTCCAGCCCAGGCGATCGTCGCGCAGGGACGCGCCGTTGTTGTAGATGCCGGTCGCCGGGCTCAGAGTCTTGTCCCAGTTGAGGCCATTGACGGCGTTGATGCGATCGGCGTCCTTGGGAACGGAACGCAGGTAGCGGTTGGTCTTGAGAAGCTGCTTGCCGGCCTTGTGGCTCGTGACCACCACCTTGGAGTTGCCGAGGCCAGATGCCGGCGGCAGGAACTCAAGCGGGAGAGTGTGCTTGGCAGCACCAACACCGGCAAACAGATCGCGGCGGCGACCGAGACGCTTTCCGGTGGTGCTCTCCACAGTGATCTCCTCGAGACCAGCAACCTCGGGCGAGACCTTGACGTTACCGGCGAGCACCTCCAGCGAGAACGGCTCGAGACGGAAACCAAGGCCGGCCTTGCCATTCTTCTTGCCCTCGGCAGCGAGTGCATCGGCGATGCGGTCGTACTGCGACGACGTGGTCGCACCAGGAAGAATGTCCTCGAGACGCGCACGCACGATGACATCGGCCTTGATGCCAGCGTCCTCGATCAGCTGGCCCTTGTTGAGACCGACACGCACGGCTTGACGAATGCCAACCGAGAGACGGTTGCCATACTGACCGAGCTCGGTTGTGAACGGGAAGGGCTTGAAGTCGGTCGGGTCGGTCGTGACCAGATCCGCAAACTGCAGCACGTTGGCACCACCAGCACCCGTCGCGCCGTCCTCGCCAAAGATCGTGCCAGTGGCAGAGTCTTGGAAGTTGGACGACAGGAGATCGCACGACGAGTAGCAGCGGCCGTTGTTGAGGATGCCGACCGGCTTGAGGTACGCCTGGCCGTAAGTGTTCAGGTCCTCCTGCGTGTCAAACAGACCAATCTCGGTGTACTTGGAGCCGGGAGCCGTGCGCATGTACGCGTCGTAGAATGCCTCACCGGGACCGTTGGTATCGACAAAAAGCCGCTTCATGACGTCGTTGTACAGGAAGCGAGCACCAAAAGGCTCAAAGTCCGGCTTGAAGAACTGCGGGATGCTGCTCGCATACGTGATGGTGCCGCCGCCGTTGTCGCGGATATCAATGAGCACGGCGTTGGTGTCCTTGAGCTGGTTGGCGAGAAGCGAGCGGATAATGTCGAGCGCTTCAGCATAGTTGGGAGGAGAAAAGTCGTCGAGACGCAGCACACCGAGGTTCTTGCCGGGTGCGTCCCAGATACCGTACGACAGACCCGTCTGCGCAGTGCGGGTCAGGCGAACGGGGCCAAGCGCAACATCGCCGATGACCGCCTTCTTGTATTCGATGGACGGCGAGTCGACAATGGCGATCGGGTTCTTGAGCGGGTTCTTGCGACGCAGCACGGGGTCCGAGGCAGCCTTGGCGGCGGCGTTGGACGATGCGGCGTACGAGACGGGAATGGCAGAAACGGGGCCCTTGGCAGTCGCGGCCTGGACTGCTGCACTGCTGTCGGTATCCAAGGCAGCCAGCTGTCTGCGGAACTCGCGCGGCGCGTCGGCAGCAGATGCGCCAGGGGCGGTTGTGTTGGTGATCTTCTTGTACAGGTTGGTCGTGGTAGTCCAGCAGGCGTTGTTGCGGTTGGTGACGTAGTTGATGGTCGAGGTGTAAGTCGTGCCGGTTGCACGCGACTTGAACGTGAACGTGATGGTGTCGTCTGCGGGCAGGCGGTTGTTGGCACCAGAGACAAGACTCAGGTAGTCAATCGCACGACGCTGACCACCGTACAAGTTGGCACCTGCGCCAGACGTGAACTCGTTCTTGCGGAACCACTGTGGGGCGATCGCGTATCGGCATAAGGAACAAGATGGGTCAGCTTCTGGCTGGCTTCTGGCTGGTGCACAGCAGACCAGCAAGGCGCAGTGGATAGCCGTACCTGAAGGAAAGAGTCGCCGTTGATGGCCACGAGCTCGTCGCCAACAGTGATGGCAGCAAAGTCAGCGCCAAGCAGGTTGGTGATGGGGGCACGAGTGTCCTTGCGGAGCACGACGACGCGGGGGCTTGTCTCAATGTTGTCGCTCTCGACAAACTCCAAGAAGACACCGGTGGTGACCGAGAAGCAGCGGTGCGGGCCAGCCATCGAGAAGCGGGTGTGCAAGTCGCGGATCTGCACAAAGACGTCTGCCAGCGAGAGCTGCAGGTCGGCGTCGGTGATGGTGGCCAGGTTGTCCCGAAGTCTCTTGAGCGTCGGCGCGGGGTCGGCAGCGGAGCCGTAGTTGACAAGCTTGGACTCGTAGTTGACCCATGCCTGCGGGTGTTGCAGAGCCATAGGGATTGTCAGCGACCTGCGGACACAGCGGTGCACATGCATTCACGAACATACCTGGTTGACAACCGTCTCGGCCTGCGTGAGCAGAGCGTTGCGCTGATCGAGCGTGTACGGCAGGAACGAAAGACGACCAGCAGCACGGTCGGCCTTGAGCGTGTTGACGGTCTGGGCCGACGCCGAGGTGGCGAGCAGCACAACGGCAGCCGAGAGGACGAGCATTCTGTACTGGTCAACAACAGTCGGCGGGGAGGCACGGCTTTATAGCGGCGCGGGCGAATGCGACTTCAGAGGACGCCATTGATTCACCGCTCGATGCGCCGCAGGGTTCAACGGTCCCACCCGCGTGTTTCAGCACAACACGCCATGCGGTGTGATAACGGCGAATTGCGCAATCGCAAGTTTTCCGACGGCTGAACTGACAAACCTGGTGCGCTACCGTGTGGAACCTTCCGACCCGCGATACCAGGTTTGGGATTCCGTCTGGCAATGCAGGCTGGACTGCAGGCTGGACCGCAGCACATGGAGGACAAGAGTATGCGGCAGCCAGTGTAGGATGTGCACCATGCGTCTATGTGAATGCGTCGCCTTGGCCAACACCATCTGCATGGCCGAAGGATGCATGCTCGCTTCCAAACCCGCAAAAACAATGTTTGCAGCGCTTCACGCTCGACACGTGGCTCTCCACGCGGTTGTGTCCACATGGTGGACGCAAGACACGCGGTTGGCCATGCGGCAGATTTTGAAGCGGAGCGAGGCCGCCGTGTTAAAGTCGCGGCCCATGCCGCTCGTCGAGCAGCTCACAGCATAGACATGGTCTCGTCTGCATTCGCGCTGGTCTCGCTGCTGGCTGCCTCGGGCACCGTCAGTGCACAGTTCACGTACAAGACCCTCGCCGAGGACCGTGCGGCAAATGTGTTCCAGTTTGTGCCCTACACTCTTGAACAAAAGACTGCCGGCCTCAACCAGGTCGAGGCGCTCATGCAGGTGAGCTCGCCTTATGCGCTCACTTGAACGCAGTGCTGCTGCCCCTTCGTCTGTGGGCCTCGCCCTCCTCGCCCGCTATCGTGACTAACCGCTCGCCTCGCTTGCTTTCACCAACCCGCGGTGCACACGCAACAGACATGGGTGAACCTGCAGTCGAAGCTCGACTACTACCCCAATGGCAAGACCGCCGACCCCTTCCCCAAGATCGCCAGCCTCCGCGCCAAGCTGCAAAACGTCACCGACACCGAGTTCCACCTGACGCTCTCCAACGCATTCGCCAATGCTCGTGACGGCCAGTAAGTCTGGCCGTTTTGAAGGCGACAGTGACATGTGCGGACATTGTGGTTCTGACTGTGTGCTGTGCAGCACCAACTACGTCAACCCGGGCCCGTACCAGTGCTTTACCGCGTCCACCGGTATCTTCTACAAGCCCGTCTTGGTCAACAACAAGCGCATCATCGTTGTCGAGCGTTTCACGACCCGCGCTGGCTCGCTCGCCATCCTTGGCGACGAACTCAAGAAGGTGTCGATCGGCGACGAGCTCGTGTCCTTCAACGGCAAGACGTTCGACGAGTTCTACAACGAGAACCAGTGGATCACGGGCGGTGCCGGCGAGGCAGGCGGCTTGCGCTTCACCCTCAACTACCTCACGGGCGTGTCTGGCGCGTACAACGAGCTGCCCAAGAACGATGTCAACACGTTTGTGTTCAAGTCGCGCGCAACCGGCCAGACATACACAACCACCATGCCCTACGTGTCGTTCCGCGATGACGCCTGCTGGGCTGCCACCGCCAAGTTTGTGCCTGGTCTGAACGTCGGCACTCCTTCTCTCGCCTCTGCTCGTTCTGCTCGCAAGGCTCCTTCGATGGCCGCTGCCAAGGACGCTGTCGTCGAGACCATCACCCTTCCAGAGGACAAGTACGATTTCCTCAGAAACCCCATGGCGATCCGTGCGAACCCGATCCTCGACGCCGAAAAGGCCGACTCGGTCGGCGACCTTGCTCTCGGCCCCGTCACGGTCAACACCACGCCTGTCTCGGGTCTCTCGTGGGGCATCTACGACCCCCAGGGCAAGAACCTCGGAATCATCCGCATGGACGACTTTGTTCCCAACGACTCGACCGGCCAGTCCAACGATCGCCTGGCCGTCACCATCATGCACGGCCTCCTCTCCAACCAGCTCAAGGACACCAATGCGATCCTCTTTGACATGCGCGGGAACGGCGGCGGTCTCATCTCGTACGCCAACGCGATCCCGCAGCTGTTCAAGCCCGACTTTGTCCAGATGGGTGCCCGCTACCTCTACAAGGACATCATGAAGCGCACGTTTGTTGATTCAGCCGCGCCAACCGACTCGTGGCGCCAGGCTTACATCAAGACCGCGGCTGGATCGCAGTTCACTGAGCTCGGCTTCTTTGGCACATTTGCCCGCGACAACGCGCTCGGCCAGGCGTATGTCAGACCCATGGGCCTGCTCACGGACGGCAACTGCTATTCCGCCTGCGAGCTCCTGTCGGCCAACATCCAGAACACCGACATTGGCGTCATCTTTGGCGAGGACTCGGCCACCGGCGGCGGTGGTGCCAACGTGCTTGAGCACAGGAGCTTGGTCACGATCAACCCCACCGACTTCAAGGCGCTCCCATACACGGGCCAGCTGACTGTCGCCGGCACCAACTACGCCAACACCATGCGTGTCGGCATCCGTCAGACTGTCCGGACCGGCAAGGCGCTCGGCAAGCTCATCGAGGACAGCGGTGTTCCTTCGGACATGGTCGTTCTGCCCACCCTCGACGATCTCCTCCCCAGCAACCCCCGCAACAGCCAGCTCGACCGCATTGCCGATGAGCTCGCCCGTCGCGGTGCACTCAACGGCCAAAACTCGCTTCACTTTGCCGGCGGCCCTCTTACTGCGACGGTCGATGCAGGCTTGTTCAAGTACGCCCCCGAGGTTGGCGGAATCGACGAGGTCACCCTCCAGACGGCGGCCGGCAAGCTCTTGGGTCGCCGCCGCGACCTGTTTGCTGGTGTTGGCGCCTTCAAGCGCGTCTTCCCTGTCACGGTCATCCCTCCCACCAAGGGCCCTGGCGTCCTTGGCTCCGTCACCGTCCTTGGCAGAAAGAACGGCGCTCAGGTGGTCAAGGCATTCCGTTCGTTCACCTTGGCTGTCAAGGAGTCTGATCGCATCGACGTCACCAAGGCTGCCTTCAACTGGGATCTCAACACTGCCAATGCCATCGGCATCATCAACGCTGGTACCTCGCTCACCAACCCTGCTCTCGGCTGGACCAAGGTCGACAACGTCTGGCAAATCGGCACGCAGGCCAACTACTCGACCGGCGTGGACACCGACATCCGATTCTTCATGAAAGCACCTGTCGGCACGTCTATCAATATTGCCATCAAGGCCGACTACGACACCGAGCAGGGCTTTGACTTCTTCCAGCTCAACTACGTTGACGCCACCAACAGAGTCACGCCGTTCCTGACAACCACCGCCGGCACCCGTGTGTCCAACGGCATCTCTGGCAAGGGCACTCTTGACCGCACATTCAAGTTCAACACCACCACCGAGCTGTTTGCCCTCTCGACTCGCTTCGTGTCCGACAATGTACAGAACGCGCCTGGTGTCAAGCTGTACTCGTTTGGTGTCTCTCTTTAAGCTGCTGGTGTGTTTGTGGTCCTGAATGAACATATGAACGTGCCGCTGGCTGCAACGAGATCTGTGCACTTGGGTGCCGCAAGGCAAGAGAGGAAAGTGCCGCAACTGCGACAGATGGTTGCGCCATTGACAAGGCAGCAGTGGCTGCCAAGGGGGCGACATGTGCACGACGTGTGCTCGACATGTGCCATGCGGATATTCGACACGTGCCGCATGTCCTGCGATGCGGCGAAACTTGGAAAGTCTGTTTGTGCACGGCTGGCTGGCTGGCTGGCTGGCTGGCTGGCTGGCTGGCTGGCTGGCTGGAAGATGCCGCTCGCCCGATGCCATATGCCAGATGCCAGGTGCAGATGTGGCTCGATGCACCCTCAACCGCACAGACACGCAGCAGCCACAAGCAGAATCGCCATATGGGCATCTGTGGTGCCCTGCAGGCACGAGCCACTTGCTTTCCCCTCCCTCTGCCCCCTCTCTGTGTGCTTGCTTGTGCGCCGCTGTGCTGCCCGGCAACCAACGCCGAGCGCGAGCTGGCTGGCAGTCTGCACCCGTGATCTTGTGCTGCCATTCCACTTGCTGGCCCTGGCTCGGCCGCAGGTGTGCACAAGAGACAAGCACCAACCCCTTGTCCGACGAAGCGGATCGAACCGCCTGTGCAGCCTCATTCAGCGCACAATGAGTGGCAGACGGGAGTGCGGCACGACCCCTGGTCTCGTGGAGCTCCACATGGTTGTGTTCCACGCGCTCTTCACGCGTTCAAGGGTCCAACGCGTGGCGGTGGTTGGTGTGCGCGACACCACAAGGCGAACATGCAAGGCAGGCGTTGTGCGAGTGGCGGGGGGATAACGCTCAGAGCATGCCGCCTGAGGCGAGGGGCGGCGGCATTCAAAAGGCAGAGCGTCGCCCCTCGTCGTGCTGCTCTCTCATCCGCTCCTGCTCGTCGCCTCAAAGTCGTCTCTGCTCCTCGCCTACTGCCTGTACACCAGCACATCTACACACATACATATCCAGCCTCTGTCCACTCGACAACCACCACTCGACCACCACCGCCGCCACCAACACCAAAGCCACCAAGATCCACGTCGCCAACATGCAGCTTCTTCTCTCTGCCACCGTCGCTCTCCTCGCCACCTCGGCATCGGCCCAGACCGTCAGCACGCTCCGCACCGAGCGCGCATCTGGCCGCCTTGCGTTCCTGCCATACACGCTGGCGCAGCGCAACGCTCTGCTCACGCAGGCCGAGACTGTGCTCAACAGTGTACGTTGCTTGCCCTGCGTCTTTGTGCCGAGCACCGAGTGTTGCCGTGTGCACACATGCAGCCGCCTGGCTGTCTATGCCTGCCGCCATATGCATGTGCCTGCCATCGTTTCCCTGACGGATCCGCCACTCAACTGACATGATCCTTTCTCATGCGTGTTCCTGTATCTCGCTCGGCTGTGCACCTGCATCTCGACTGCGCCATCCATCCCATCTCGACCAATCCCATCCCATCCCATCCAATTGGCCCGCATCTCGATCCATCCACTTCGATCCACGCACACAGGCTTGGGTCAACCGCGAGAGCAAGGCCATCAACTACGGCCCAGCTGCCGACCCGACCCCCACTCTCCAGCGCATCCGTGCCAACCTGACCACCATCAGCGACGGCGAGCTGCAGCTGCAGCTGTCGGACGCCTTCATCCAGGTCCGCGATCTGCACACGCTGTTCCTGACCAACGGCCCGTACCGCTGCTACGGCGCCACCACCGGCCTGTTCTTTGAGTTTGTCGAGGGCGCCGACGCCGACATTGCCAACAACCCGCGCGTCGTCGTGCTCCGCAAGGACACTCGCACGGCGCTCACCAGCCTGCTTGGCACTGACTTTGCCGCCATCACGGCCGGCGACGAGCTTGTGTCTGTCAACGGCGACTCGTTTGCCGAGTGGTTCCGCAAGAACCAGTTCACGTCGGGTGCCGGTGCCAACGCCTTTGGCGGCCAGCGTCGTGGCATCGACTACCTGTCATACGTGCCTGGTATCATCAACCGCCTGCCTGCACAGGACACGATCACGTTCACGTTCAAGTCGCGTGCGACCGGCGCCACGTACTCGGCCGTCATCAACTACGTCACGTCGCGCAACGACGCCTGCTACAGCGCGCAGTCTGCACTGTACCGTCGGCTGACTGGCCGCACGCTTCCCACGGCTGCTGCTCCGTCGACCGGCCGCTCGTCGCTCGCCAAGACGCCTGCAGGCGGCGATGCTCCCGAGACCGTCGCTGCTCCGCCAGCCGAGACGGTCGTGACGCCGGCCAGCTCGGCGCGCAAGCTCAACCCGCTCAAGAAGCCGATCGCCATTGTCGACGACCAGTTCCTCGAGTTCAAGAAGGCGGCGCTCGGCGGCAATCTCGCGCTCGGCCCTGTTCGCCTGACGGCCACCAGCAGCACGGGTCTGTCGTGGGGCATCTGGGACCCTCAGGGCAAGAACCTCGGCGTGCTGCGTCTCGACGACTTTGTTCCCAACGACTCGACCGGCCAGCCCAACGACGTGCTTGCGCTCAACACGATCCGCTCGCTGCTTGTCAACCAGCTCAAGGACACCAACGCCGTGCTCATTGACATTCGCGACAATGGCGGCGGCATCATCACATACGCCAACTCGATCCCGCAGCTGTTCAAGCCCGACTTCAACCCGTTCGGTGCTCGCTTCCTGTACAACGACGTCATGAAGCGCACGTTTGTCGACACGTCTGCGCCAGGCGAGTCGTTCTACGACGCGTACACGCGCACGGCTCCCGGCTCCAAGTACACCGAGATCGGTCTGTTTGACACGCAGGAGGCTGTCAACACGCTCGGCCAGGCGTACCTCAAGCCGGTCGGCATCCTCAACAACGGCCGCTGCTACTCGGCCTGTGACATGCTCTCGGCCAACTTCCAGGGTTCGGCCACGGGCATCATCTTTGGCGAGGACGGACGGACCGGTGCCGGCGGTGCCAACGTGCTGCAGTTTGAGAACCTGGTGCAACTGGACCCGACCGACTTCAAGGTGCTGCCGTTCACGTCCGACCTGACCGTCGGCGGCCAGAACTATGGCAACGGCATGTCGGTGGGCATCCGCCAGTCTGTGCGCAACGGCCTGCAGGCCGGCCAGCTGATCGAGGACATTGGCATCACGGCCGACCAGATTGTGCGTGCACGGCTGTCGGACGTGCTGCCTGGCGCAACCACGTCGTCGCAGTACGACCGCATCGCGGACGCGCTTGCTGCCAACGGCGCGCAGACGGGCAAGGCCGGTCTGTTCTTTGTGCTGGAGCCGCAGACGTTTGAGGTTGCGGCCGGCTCGTTCCGCCTGTCGCCACAGCTGGCCGGTCTCGACGAGCTGACGGTGCAGACGGCCAGCAGCACGACGCTTGCAACCCGCAGCGGCATCCCGTCGACGGGAGCCAAGACGACGGTCGACATTGACGTGGTGTCGGTGGCGGGACTCGGCAACCAGCAGCTTGTGATCACGGGCAAGAAGGCTGGCGCACAGTTCCTCAAGACCAAGCGCAGCGTGCGCACGGTGCCTCGCGATGCGGACCGCATTGCGCTTGCACGCACAACGCCGTTCCAATGGAGCCTGGCACTCAGCCCGGCCATTGGCGTGTACAATGCTGGCGCCTCGCTCACCGCCCCGACGACGGGCTGGAACCGATCGGGCAACGTGTGGCGCATCAACAACGGCGTGAGCTACCTCGACAACACGGACACGAGCCTCGAGTTCTTCTTCACGGCCACGACCGGCTCGCGCCTCACGATCACGCTCAATGCGTCGTATGCCACCGAGGCCAACTTTGACTTTTTGCAGCTCAACTACATCAGCTCGGCCGGCGCGGTACGTCCGATCCTGCCGGTTGTTGCGCCGGCGCCTCTGCCGGGCGTGTCTGGCACCGGCACGCTTTCGCGCAGCTTCACGTTCACCACCACCACGCAGCGCTTCAGCCTCGCCATCAAGTTCATCTCCGACTCTGCTGTTGCCTCTGGCAGCGGTGCCTCGATCACCGCCTTCTCCGTCACCACTGCCTAGACCAGCCAAATGACGCCATTCTTTAATTCCCAGTAGCAACAGGCTGCTCTTATCGAGACACGCCTGCCCTGCTTGGTCTGTGTCACCATGCGAATAAAGAAGCGATCGCTCAATCCTGCCAAGCACCCGCATCTGCCACCTTGTGCCAAGCAGCTCTGTGCTTTAACGTGCTGAGCATGCCAGCTTGCGTTCTTGCTCTTGCACCATCCTGACACATCCCCGCACATCCTGCACATCCCGCACCTCTCGCACATGCTCTCCAACACCACGGCCAGTCCAGACGTTGTGCTTCTGTGTGCAGCAGGCGACCTCCCTGGCTTCGAGCGCCGCCAATCTTGCAATACTCCGCCGTCCCTGCCCGCACGCTTGGGCGGCACCAGTGACTCACGTAGCATACAGCGGCCGTGTGCCGCCACCACCAGCAGCCGCAGCAACAGCGACGCCTCATCGCCATCTGAAACAGTTGCAGCCACCAAGTATCCCGCTGGCAGCCCAAGGAGCTCAAATAACTGCCCGCTGCCCGCACAAGCACACCGTTCAAGTCGCTCCCGCTCTGTCCATCCTGCACACCGTCCTGCTGCCAGCCTTCTCGACCAGCACGCCATGGCCCGTTCGACTGCCATCGACCAGCAATCGGCCAAGCATCTGTGCACGAGCGCCACTGGATGCAGCCACAAAAACTGTTTAGAAAACGACGACGTTGACCTGCCAGACGGCACAGGCAGACGTCTTTGTGCAGATCCGCGACTTGCACACCCGCTTCTCGATGGCTGGCCCGCACCGCTGCTTCTCGGTCACCACCGGTGTCTTCTTGGAGTTTGTGGAGAGCGACAACATTGAGACAAGCCCCCGCGTCGTCGTGCTTCGCAAGGACACTCGTGCCCCCATCACCAACCTGCTTGGCGCTGACTTTGCTGCCATCACTGTTGGCGACGAGCTCGTGGCCATCAACGGCGACTCTTTCCTTCAGGTACGGCTATCCACCGTGCCTTGCTGGTCTGCTGTGCACCAGCCAGAAGCCAGCCAGAAGCCAGCCAGAAGCCAGCCAAAGCCAGCCAAAGCCAGCCAGAAGCTGACCCATCTTGTTCCTTATGCCGATACGCGATCGCCCCACAGTGGTTCCACAAGAACGAGTTCACGTCTGGCGTAGGTGCCAACTTGTACGGTAGTCAGCGTCGTGCGATCTACTACCTGAGTCTTGTCTCTGGCGCCAACAACCGCCTGCCCGCAGATGACACCATCACATTCACGTTCAAGTCGCGTGCAACCGGCACGACTTACACCTCGACCATCAACTACGTCACCAACCGCAACAACGCCTGCTGGACTACCACGACCAACCTGTACAAGAAGATCACCAACACAACCGCCCCTGGCGCATCTGCTGCCGACGCGCCGCGCGAGTTCCGCAGACAGCTGGCTGCCTTGGATACCGACAGCAGTGCAGCAGTCCAGGCCGCGACTGCCAAGGGCCCCGTTTCTGCCATTCCCGTCTCGTACGCCGCATCTTCCAACGCCGCCGCCAAGGCTGCCTCGGACACTACATCTGTAATATAGTACCATAATATTAGTATGTGGATTGCAATTTGTAAGGTAGCAAAATCATGACGCGTCTAAAGAGCAAATGCTTCAGATTGAGGGGATGATTTTAAAATGCCTCTCTACCACCAGAGCGTAGCAATACCATCGTGCCTGCAGGACGACCAGGGTTCTGTAGCTCAGGCTACAGGCTGCCTACCGGGACAAATGTGGGGTCTGCAGGTAGCCACAAACCATCTCAACACACTACACACACTCTTCTCTGTTCTCACTCCCGTTTGTTGCTCCTACAGCCTCCGCCGTTTTGGCTGAACGAGCGGCCGATTTGGCTGGGCTGCAGGCTGGCTCGCGACGGCATGATATTGCTATCATCGCGGCATGGCAATACCATGCCATCCCATCCCATTCAAACCGGCTGCTGTTCTGGCCGCTGTGCTGGCCCCTGCAGCCTGCAACCAACGCACACACGACCACCAGTCCCATGCCATCCCTCCCACACCCCTTGAACCGCTCCAGATCGCTGCATCCTCATCCACATCCACAGCTGATCCTGCTCGCAGGCTGGCTCGCGACGGCATGGTATTGCTATCATCGCGGCATGGCAATACCATGCCTGCTAGGTTACTGCGCGATTCTGCTTCAATAACGGTGTGACGCCGTTGCAGATGCTGCGCTGGCTTCCACCGTCGCACCCTCCAGCCATTGCTGTCTCTGTCTGCTTATCCTGACGCACTCTTACAGCCTCGCTGCACACCTACAGCTGCCTCGCCAGTGCGTCCCATGTGCCACGCGGTTCGTCACGCTCATCTGTTTTGTCTGGCTGATCTCACACGTTGCCCAACATCGTTCAAGTCTGTCCGACCCTTGTCGCCGCCGCCCCTGCCCTGCTGCCGCTGCCACAACCGTCTCCAACCCGCCTGTCTGCCCGTCTGCCCATCCGCCCGCCACTGCGCTGTCGCTGCTGCCAACCCTGGCCGACACCACACCCTGCCACTCGTACCATCACAAAGTCCACCAAGTGCCGATCTCGTTCAGGTCTAACTGGCTGCTGACGCCGCTCGGTAGGTTGTGTGCAGTGGCCTTGATGCTTGCTTGGCTTGGCTGGGCTGCTGTTCCTCTGCACAGCACCATCTTGCCTCGTCTGGTTTGGTGCGGGCACTAACACGGTCTGCTGCGGCTGGCTGGCTGGCTGGCTGCCTGGTCGTCTTGCTCATGGGCAACTGTACGGCTGAAGGCAGGTGACGAGGCTCCAGTGCCGCCCGATGCTGCGCATGTCTCCTCGCTGCCTTTGACTGCCAGCCTGTCAACACACGCTGTCGCAACCCGTGCGGCTGCAACTGCTCGATCTGCCATCGCGATGCCATCGACGACCAGGGGGACAGCATGGCCGTCATCACTGGCAGCGAAGGCAGCCCAGGCAGCTCCACACAGCTCATCCGGCCCATTGGCCATTGGCAAGCATGTTCACAGCATTGCTGCCGATGCAACCTTCTCCCTTCCATGCCACGAAAACGCCAACGAGCCCCGTTCCACCTCACAGCCTCCCATCCGCTGTTCTTCCCATCGGCGGAAACTGCCCAGAAGCTGTCTGTTGCTGGCTCGCAAAAGAACGTCAAGGTGGGCCTGCGACTTTGCCTGCTCTGCCTGCTGTGTCCATAGCCTGATCTCACATTTGCATGCACCAATCCATGGGACAGGACAAGGGCGATCCCCAATGCAGCAACTTTCGCGCTTCTGGCAAGTTCGAAAAGTTCAAGGGGCTGGAGATCACAGGCGTATTCGGGTCGATATGTGCACGCCACAGTGTCGTCCTGCGCTTGATCAATATGAGCTACGGCGAGCGGTTCATGTACCTGGATCACGTCATTGAGGATATGTTTAAGAGGCACGGCGACCAGCATGCAATCAAGGTGTACTACGACATTGCGTGCCAGTATATGAAGCATGGCATGGTAAGTGCGCGCGTTTGCAGACTGTGCTGTCCATTCTCACTGGCAGACTGATGCATACGCACCTTGTCTTGGATGGTTGCATGTTTAGAAACAGTTTCCCAAGCACACAGACAACCTCCAGTTCATCCTCCCCAAGTTCCATGCCAATGTAAGCCTCACTCGATTGCCTCTTACACCTGCACGCCATGCATTTGGAGGGCACTCGCGGCTGCGGTGGCTGTCCTAACATGCCGGCTGTGTTTATACTCCCCACACAGCAACGCATGCTGGATATGACAAGTTGAGAAAGCGCAAGGCAACTCTTGCAAAGAAACTGACTGCATTGATCAACACATGGAACGCCGAGATTGACAAGATCAAGACTGGAAAGGATGCCGGTGTGTGCACGTTCTTGTTTGCTTACTGGCTCCTTACAGCATGGTTGGCACTGCTGTTTGGTAAGTTTGTGTGCCATATTGGCTGACACGCGCGCATGTCTGCATCGTGCGCACCCCTGCATGTATCTGCGACAGATGGCGTGCCAGTTGAAGACTGGAATCCCCGTCGCCCTCAATGCCAGATCGATCCGACTCTGCTGGAGAAGCCTCTGGACTTCAATGAGGCTGTCATCAATGTGGTTGCAACGGGAAACATCTCACAGTCGCGAAACATCATGGAGTCGTGGTTCTGGCGCAATGAGGCTGGCATGGAATACTCGGCCGAGGTGTTCCTCAACTCGCCTGGTCATGCACGGCGGTTCATTGATGACTATTGTCTCATCCAGCGCCACAAGGAGGAGGTCAGCATGTGCATCCAGGATCTCAGGCGACTGTCTGCCCACCTCAAGAGAGATGCCATGCACCTGGTCGAGGGCTTGGAGACTCGCCATGAGATGTTCCTTGCTTGTCGCATGGCTCTTGTCAAGATGAAGCAGCACCGTGCCATCCAAGGCTGGCTGGCGAGCGATTGCACTGGCCGACTGGACGTGATTCGTGGCTGAAAGTGCATGCAACCAATGAAGAGCATATGCTTCAGAGTTGAGCCGCTGTGCTGGGCTGCAGGTCTGGTTGGCGCAGTCTGGAGTGCATGGTGCAGTGGGCATCAGCGGGTGATGCATGTTGCTGTCTGTGCTTGCTCTCCACACACGGCCTGCTGTCCCTGCGGCTGTGGGCATCTGGGGCTGCCAGTCTGTTGTCGCTCAGCAGGTGGCGGCCTGAGTTGGCAGAGACCCTGGCAGCTGCTGTCTCTGAGTGGCTGCAGAAGACAGCCTTGAGGCCAGCGGCAGTACACCGTGCTCTGCACTCTGCTGCTGCTGCCGCCCTTGCTGCTGCTGCTGCCACAGGCTGCTCGTGGTGGTGGCGTGCGTTCTTGTCTCGGCATGGCCAGCTCGTCGTTTGGAGAATGCTGGATAAATGCATGCGATGCGAACGTTTGGCTCAAGGCTTGCTGTTGGCACCATGCCAGCTGCACACTTGGCCGCACATGCCCAATAGCACGCATAGCATCGTACTCTGCCCTCAAAGCGGCAGGCTGCTCTTACACCTGGCGATCCATACGGCAACAAAGTCCAGTGGAGCAAGCTGGAATCGTGGCGTTCCTGGCGCAATATCTCACTGGTATGGGCTTGGATGGCAATGAGGTCTTACAGGATGGAGGGCTGGGGTTTGAAAGAGTGCCCTGTGTGTGTGCATCCATACATGCTCTGTTCCGTGCAGTCAGGTATGTGTGATCGCGGCAAGAGTGGTGGATGCATTGAAATGCCTGCACTTTGGCGAGAGCATCTTGCATTCAGAGCATGCTTGCCACTGCAGGCATGGCGCCAGCATCCACCAAGTCGATGGGTGCCACTTGGATATGCTGCTTTTCCTTCATCCAAGTGTCCAATCGGGTCTGGCGTGTCTGCTGCAGGCTGGAGTGGCCTGAATGTCCATGCACGCGTATATGTACAAGCATGTACACATCAGATCTGCAACCACAGATGCTGCTGGACCGCTGGAAACAATGCGGCACAGCAGGAAACCACCCACTGGTGGCAGTCAATCACACATGCCGTCGCACGCTCCATTGGCTTGTCGTATGCCAAGCTAGCCAAGTCAACAGACACGGCTGTGCAGTGTTCTCAAAATACCATGCTCAACCAATGCACATTTATCAACACTGTGATCGCTGCAGATCGTCTACAGGGGAGTAAGTATACTCCATGGATGCGGACTGTCCACCAGCTTCGGATCAGCATGCAGCACAGCTCACTCCGGCACTTGCTCGACCCAAACATGGCATAATGGTGTCCATTCATGCATCCGTTTTGTGGCATTTTCTCAGCCAATATGCATCCAGATGCGGCGAGACCAAGACAGCCACAATCAGCCCAATGAGGCCATTCCATGCATGCTTGCATTGGCCAATGTTGACTTGGACGCTTGCACCGACTATGGACGGATGGCGTCGTCCGATGCCCATTCAGCCACGATCGTGCGCAGATGACGTCACGCGAGGCTCGGCTGGGCTTTGAGCTGGCTGCTGCCTCGCTCTCGCACTCACACAAACAAGCCCAAGCCCAAGCCGGCAGTGTTGCACCTCACTGGCGGCAGCAGCAGCGACCAGTTGTGGAGATAGACCATGCTGCCGTTTGCCGGACTTCTTGCATGCTGAGCTGCGTACTGAGCTCCTGCGTACTGCGGACGCTGGAGACCTGCCCATGCCAGGGTCCACTGGTCCGCCCATCAAGCACGCCGCAGAGCATGCCAAAGGCAGCAGCAGGAGCGTTCAGGCTGTGCTCGCATGGCCCAACAATGAGCAGCGACACGCCTCTGTGCTCTCCTGCCTGCATGCCCAGCCACTGCCCCAGGCGCCTGCGCGGCTCTGCAACCACTGCATCATCTACCCGAGGCACGATCTCGCGTGCTTGACCAGCGACCATCCACAAACACAGGTGCCACGCACGGGCATCTGCACACCGGCGGGCTGGCATATAGAAAACGTATGATATTGTTGACTGGAAGGATGGCCCAACACAGAGCAGCAGCAAGCAGAGGGAGGGAGAGAGAGAGAGAGAGGGACGGGGAATCATTTACATGCCTTAGACCGAGTGACAGGAGAGACAGCAGGCCTATTGCGAGAGAGAGCATTGGCAGCTCCAACAGCAACCTCAACGGCACTTTTGAGTGAAGCAAACAGCTCCTCAACTTCCAAGAGCTTGCCAGCTTGCGATTCAACGCCAGTTGGTGTGCTGGCTTTGGCGTCATTGGCCGCCTTTTTGGCAATGTTGCATGACTGGGTGACGTCGCTGCATGCAGTCTTATGGACGTTCCAAAGATGCTTGTTCTTGGCAGACTTTGCAACTCCATTGACCGTGTACGCAATCCCTGCCACACAAGTTGTCAGTACATCGAGTACAGTGTCAATCCAGAGTGCAAACTTACGATTCCTGTCAATGTACTTCCTGATGTCTGCAGAAAGCTGCTAGGCCTGTTCTTTGACGCTGTCAGTCTCTTGCTTGCTTGCGACATGCGCGCTCACTATGGACGACCTGCGACGTGAGGCATCCCATAGCATACCAGCTGAGCTTGCCTCTGATGTGTTGCCATCAGCCGATGTCGCTCGAGCAAGCCGGCATCTCTTGTGTGGGGCTGCATTGTCGCTCGACATGGAATCGTCTGCTGCCGCCGGCCGTCTTGCTGGCGGCGTTGGTGAAGATGCAGATTGTGATGCGTTCCCTGCTTGGACACCATGATCGGCAGCTAGAATGAGCACATCGGCAGACACAAACAAGACCAGTGTCATGGCAATGTCAACCATACCTCTGGCGCCAATGCTATGATGAGAGTGGATGCGATCGTGCCATCTGCACTGACTGCAGTGTTTTGTGTGGATGCCGGCACAGCAACTCGTGATGCACCACTGCTGCCTCGTGAGCGCTTCTGAAGGACTTGCCTAAGCCCTATGTTTTCTTTGCAAGCCGGCCGAGCGCATTGGCAATTTGTTGGTCGGTGTAGTCGTCCTTGTTTCTGGGTAAAGGTTGAGATCCTTGAACATCTACGTGAGCGTCAGGTACGCTGAGCCAAGAGCACAGCAATGCGATCCAAGGACGTACCAAGCGACATGATGCTGGCCGTGTCACTGAGCGTGAGCATTGACTTGATGGTATTTTGGCTTGGAAACGCCGGAAGCTTGAAAGCAACGGTGAGTTGGCTGTCAATGATGTTCCTGACCAACTCTCTCAACACGTCGAGCCGCTCTGTGGTAAGATTGGCGTCGGGAAGCATATCTTGAGTGATTCCCATGGGATCGTTCTGTAGAGCAATGATTAGAACATGACAGATGCATCGAGCCCATGGCATTCAAACAGGAGCCCATCGCTTACCAAACCAGTCTGCACAACAGAAGGCTGCACGCCAGACTCCGAGGCTGGGGCGGCCGTGCTGCTGCTGGATCCAGTGGCGTCGTCGATGTCCATGGACTCAGTGACAGCCGGAGGATCAGGTTGCAAGGGCTGCTGAGAGACACTCAACAGTGGCGTTCGATCAACGTCTGTCATGAAAACATCCCATTTAAGCAAGCATCATAGACACAAGCAGAAGCCAACGCGTAGATACCTGCCGCTTTGACTGCGTGGAGAAGATGCGACACGGTGAGGTGCCTGATCAATGCAACTCTATCCGTATGCTCGGGTGGGCTGCCGCTTAATGAATAGCTTGCTGCTGAATGCACGCGGACAAGCTCATCATCGCCCACGAGCCAGAATTCAGGCGTTCGAATGGCTGCTCCTGGCACGCTTGACCGACGGACGGCAATCGCGCCATCGTTGTCGCATGGCATGAACTGCCGATCCATGTCGCCTTCAGAACGGAGAGCATTGCAGGAATGCCAGGTGTTAGTGCAAGGGCGATCACGGCATTTGATCAAGGAGCGAATGCCGTCACAAGGCACTGACCACGAGCAATGGCAGAACAACCTTCAGCATCTCCAGATCGAGGTGCTCAGGGAAGTAACCTCTGTGATGGTCTTGTAGTTTACAGACGGAGCGAGGAGCAGGCCAGCTGGACAACGGGTTAGTGAACGGATAATGGCCATAGCAAGCCAGCCAGGCAAACGTACAGACTGCATACAACCAAGTGAAGAGAGAGACGGGCATGGCGGGAGATGGGTGAGCTGGGCGACCGAGCTATGCAGGCAGAAAGCGGTGAGGAGTTGGCAGCCTGAGCAAGCGTCGCAGCAGACACAGCAGACACAGAGTGCATGAGCAGATGGGCAGCAGCACGAGATGGAGGCGGAGGACATACAGACAGAGCCCAAGGCGAGAGACTTGCAGCGATGGAGGATGAGAGTGCGACGCAGTGTTGTGGACAGAAGGCTTACTGCCAGGACGACAGGCAGACAGACAGAGAGAGAGTGGGTTCTGAACGACAGACAGGCGGCTGGCGTGCAGGCAAGCAAGTGGCTGGACAGCTCGTGGGCGGCAGACGGGCAGACGGACGGGCGGATGGGCAGACGGGCAGACGGGCAGACGGGCAGACAGGCGGGTTGGAGACGGTTGTGGCAGCGGCAGCAGGGCAGGGGCGGCGGCGACAAGGGTCGGACAGACTTGAACGATGTTGGGCAACGTGTGAGATCAGCCAGACAAAACAGATGAGCGTGACGAACCGCGTGGCACATGGGACGCACTGGCGAGGCAGCTGTAGGTGTGCAGCGAGGCTGTAAGAGTGCGTCAGGATAAGCAGACAGAGACAGCAATGGCTGGAGGGTGCGACGGTGGAAGCCAGCGCAGCATCTGCAACGGCGTCACACCGTTATTGAAGCAGAATCGCGCAGTAACCTAGCAGGCATGGTATTGCCATGCCGCGATGATAGCAATACCATGCCGTCGCGAGCCAGCCTGCGAGCAGGATCAGCTGTGGATGTGGATGAGGATGCAGCGATCTGGAGCGGTTCAAGGGGTGTGGGAGGGATGGCATGGGACTGGTGGTCGTGTGTGCGTTGGTTGCAGGCTGCAGGGGCCAGCACAGCGGCCAGAACAGCAGCCGGTTTGAATGGGATGGGATGGCATGGTATTGCCATGCCGCGATGATAGCAATATCATGCCGTCGCGAGCCAGCCTGCAGCCCAGCCAAATCGGCCGCTCGTTCAGCCAAAACGGCGGAGGCTGTAGGAGCAACAAACGGGAGTGAGAACAGAGAAGAGTGTGTGTAGTGTGTTGAGATGGTTTGTGGCTACCTGCAGACCCCACATTTGTCCCGGTAGGCAGCCTGTAGCCTGAGCTACAGAACCCTGGTCGTCCTGCAGGCACGATGGTATTGCTACGCTCTGGTGGTAGAGAGGCATTTTAAAATCATCCCCTCAATCTGAAGCATTTGCTCTTTAGACGCGTCATGATTTTGCTACCTTACAAATTGCAATCCACATACTAATATTATGGTACTATATTACAGATGTAGTGTCCGAGGCAGCCTTGGCGGCGGCGTTGGAAGATGCGGCGTACGAGACGGGAATGGCAGAAACGGGGCCCTTGGCAGTCGCGGCCTGGACTGCTGCACTGCTGTCGGTATCCAAGGCAGCCAGCTGTCTGCGGAACTCGCGCGGCGCGTCGGCAGCAGATGCGCCAGGGGCGGTTGTGTTGGTGATCTTCTTGTACAGGTTGGTCGTGGTAGTCCAGCAGGCGTTGTTGCGGTTGGTGACGTAGTTGATGGTCGAGGTGTAAGTCGTGCCGGTTGCACGCGACTTGAACGTGAATGTGATGGTGTCGTCTGCGGGCAGGCGGTTGTTGGCGCCAGAGACAAGACTCAGGTAGTAGATCGCACGACGCTGACTACCGTACAAGTTGGCACCTACGCCAGACGTGAACTCGTTCTTGTGGAACCACTGTGGGGCGATCGCGTATCGGCATAAGGAACAAGATGGGTCAGCTTCTGGCTGGCTTTGGCTGGCTTTGGCTGGCTTCTGGCTGGCTTCTGGCTGGCTTCTGGCTGGTGCACAGCAGACCAGCAAGGCACGGTGGATAGCCGTACCTGAAGGAAAGAGTCGCCGTTGATGGCCACGAGCTCGTCGCCAACAGTGATGGCAGCAAAGTCAGCGCCAAGCAGGTTGGTGATGGGGGCACGAGTGTCCTTGCGAAGCACGACGACGCGGGGGCTTGTCTCAATGTTGTCGCTCTCCACAAACTCCAAGAAGACACCGGTGGTGACCGAGAAGCAGCGGTGCGGGCCAGCCATCGAGAAGCGGGTGTGCAAGTCGCGGATCTGCACAAAGACGTCTGCCTGTGCCGTCTGGCAGGTCAACGTCGTCGTTTTCTAAACAGTTTTTGTGGCTGCATCCAGTGGCGCTCGTGCACAGATGCTTGGCCGATTGCTGGTCGATGGCAGTCGAACGGGCCATGGCGTGCTGGTCGAGAAGGCTGGCAGCAGGACGGTGTGCAGGATGGACAGAGCGGGAGCGACTTGAACGGTGTGCTTGTGCGGGCAGCGGGCAGTTATTTGAGCTCCTTGGGCTGCCAGCGGGATACTTGGTGGCTGCAACTGTTTCAGATGGCGATGAGGCGTCGCTGTTGCTGCGGCTGCTGGTGGTGGCGGCACACGGCCGCTGTATGCTACGTGAGTCACTGGTGCCGCCCAAGCGTGCGGGCAGGGACGGCGGAGTATTGCAAGATTGGCGGCGCTCGAAGCCAGGGAGGTCGCCTGCTGCACACAGAAGCACAACGTCTGGACTGGCCGTGGTGTTGGAGAGCATGTGCGAGAGGTGCGGGATGTGCAGGATGTGCGGGGATGTGTCAGGATGGTGCAAGAGCAAGAACGCAAGCTGGCATGCTCAGCACGTTAAAGCACAGAGCTGCTTGGCACAAGGTGGCAGATGCGGGTGCTTGGCAGGATTGAGCGATCGCTTCTTTATTCGCATGGTGACACAGACCAAGCAGGGCAGGCGTGTCTCGATAAGAGCAGCCTGTTGCTACTGGGAATTAAAGAATGGCGTCATTTGGCTGGTCTAGGCAGTGGTGACGGAGAAGGCGGTGATCGAGGCACCGCTGCCAGAGGCAACAGCAGAGTCGGAGATGAACTTGATGGCGAGGCTGAAGCGCTGCGTGGTGGTGGTGAACGTGAAGCTGCGCGAAAGCGTGCCGGTGCCAGACACGCCCGGCAGAGGCGCCGGCGCAACAACCGGCAGGATCGGACGTACCGCGCCGGCCGAGCTGATGTAGTTGAGCTGCAAAAAGTCAAAGTTGGCCTCGGTGGCATACGACGCATTGAGCGTGATCGTGAGGCGCGAGCCGGTCGTGGCCGTGAAGAAGAACTCGAGGCTCGTGTCCGTGTTGTCGAGGTAGCTCACGCCGTTGTTGATGCGCCACACGTTGCCCGATCGGTTCCAGCCCGTCGTCGGGGCGGTGAGCGAGGCGCCAGCATTGTACACGCCAATGGCCGGGCTGAGTGCCAGGCTCCATTGGAACGGCGTTGTGCGTGCAAGCGCAATGCGGTCCGCATCGCGAGGCACCGTGCGCACGCTGCGCTTGGTCTTGAGGAACTGTGCGCCAGCCTTCTTGCCCGTGATCACAAGCTGCTGGTTGCCGAGTCCCGCCACCGACACCACGTCAATGTCGACCGTCGTCTTGGCTCCCGTCGACGGGATGCCGCTGCGGGTTGCAAGCGTCGTGCCGCTGGCCGTCTGCACCGTCAGCTCGTCGAGACCGGCCAGCTGTGGCGACAGGCGGAACGAGCCGGCCGCAACCTCAAACGTCTGCGGCTCCAGCACAAAGAACAGGCCGGCCTTGCCCGTCTGCGCACCGTTGGCAGCAAGCGCGTCCGCGATGCGGTCGTACTGCGACGACGTGGCTGCGCCAGGCAGCACGTCCGACAGCCGTGCACGCACAATCTGGTCGGCCGTGATGCCAATGTCCTCGATCAGCTGGCCGGCCTGCAGGCCGTTGCGCACAGACTGGCGGATGCCCACCGACATGCCGTTGCCATAGTTCTGGCCGCCGACGGTCAGGTCGGACGTGAACGGCAGCACCTTGAAGTCGGTCGGGTCCAGTTGCACCAGGTTCTCAAACTGCAGCACGTTGGCACCGCCGGCACCGGTCCGTCCGTCCTCGCCAAAGATGATGCCCGTGGCCGAACCCTGGAAGTTGGCCGAGAGCATGTCACAGGCCGAGTAGCAGCGGCCGTTGTTGAGGATGCCGACCGGCTTGAGGTACGCCTGGCCGAGCGTGTTGACAGCCTCCTGCGTGTCAAACAGACCGATCTCGGTGTACTTGGAGCCGGGAGCCGTGCGCGTGTACGCGTCGTAGAACGACTCGCCTGGCGCAGACGTGTCGACAAACGTGCGCTTCATGACGTCGTTGTACAGGAAGCGAGCACCGAACGGGTTGAAGTCGGGCTTGAACAGCTGCGGGATCGAGTTGGCGTATGTGATGATGCCGCCGCCATTGTCGCGAATGTCAATGAGCACGGCGTTGGTGTCCTTGAGCTGGTTGACAAGCAGCGAGCGGATCGTGTTGAGCGCAAGCACGTCGTTGGGCTGGCCGGTCGAGTCGTTGGGAACAAAGTCGTCGAGACGCAGCACGCCGAGGTTCTTGCCCTGAGGGTCCCAGATGCCCCCACGACAGACCCGTGCTGCTGGTGGCCGTCAGGCGAACAGGGCCGAGCGCGAGATTGCCGCCGAGCGCCGCCTTCTTGAACTCGAGGAACTGGTCGTCGACAATGGCGATCGGCTTCTTGAGCGGGTTGAGCTTGCGCGCCGAGCTGGCCGGCGTCACGACCGTCTCGGCTGGCGGAAGCAGCGACGGTCTCGGGAGCATCGCCGCCTGCAGGCGTCTTGGCGAGCGACGAGCGGCCGGTCGACGGAGCAGCAGCC
>JAHLKH010000270.1:0-26630 GCA_025526915.1 Entophlyctis helioformis | reverse complement strand
GAAGCTGTAGATTACTGAGGCAAAGAAGGCCGCGAAGACCAACAGGCAAAGGTCAGGCCTGCAGCACCGCAGGTTTCCTTCTGGCACAACGCGAGTGTAAGTGATGTATGCTGTGCGATGTGGCCGTGAGAGCACTTGCTGACATGCGTGTTTTGGTAGAGTCGTCATTCGCTCACGACGGGCACTACAGCTGAAGCTCAGAAAGATGAGCCAGATGTTACCGCGCGATTCATAACACTCCTTGCGGCCATCGGCGACAAGGTGCGGCAATCAAAGGAGGCGCAACCAATCTACCCGCTGTGGACGCGACCGATCGACCCGCTGTGGACGCGGCTGATCGTTGTGGCATGAGAGTGCTATACGAGGTACGATTTAGGATCGCCATTCTGCCTGCATGCATGGCGTTGCATGTACTGACTGGCAGCTTGGCGTGGTTTGCAGGACCTTACCTCGAGTGATCCATTGCGCGTCAGATTCCATGGCCTTCATGGCAGGAAGACGCCAGAGACATGGACGCGGGATCTGATCGTCGAGGACAAGTTTACCCGTGTGTACTCGTTCACCGTCGGTACTCGGCAGGCCGGCCTTATCGTCATTGGTGCCGTCCTTGAAGAGCTCCTCGAGATCGTTCAAGACGCGCCCCTCCCGCCAAAATACCACGTTTACCAGTGGTTCCAAGAAAAGCAGACCGGGTTCTGCTTCTTGAGCAACGATGATATCAGAGCCCTCGACGATCCCAGCAACTCAGACGGCACCAACCGCCCCGGTGGCGTGTCAAGGGAGGATTTCCTGTCCGGCCGATTTACGCTCAGAAAGGGCATCGACGCGCGGATCATGTATGGCTCAAGTTTGTACAACCCAGAGAGCAGCGATCCTCGCTTTGGCGATCCGGTGCCACTCGCCACGGGCACGAGACTCGAGATATGTCTGCACGAGAGGGTCAAGAAGTCAAAGGACAGCGAGGACGCCGACGAGTATGAGGACATTGAGGACATCGAGGACGCCGACGAGTCTGAGGACGCCGACGAGTCTGAGGACGCCGAGGACGCCGACGAGTCTGAGCAGCCAGGAGCAGCACCGGCGGTGCCAACAGCGAACCAACTGCTCACGGAGATCATCAGCAGCGCTTCTGGCGGCGAGACGTCCATGGCCTGTATGCTGCGCCACCTGTCGTACATTTTCAGTGGCAAGCAGATGGCCCAGCCGGGTCTCAATATGAGCACGATCAACGCGTGGCTCGTCACGGCCATGCAGCTGATGATGCACCGGTCATGGACGCGAGGCATGGTGCACGCCGATGCGATCAAGAAAGGCATACCACAGCCCAAAATGCCGCCAGCCGTCGCGCAGGAGCCGGCTCTACCAGACAGGCTTGACGGCAGCCTCTGCGCGGAAGCTGCGAATGATATCTTCAGCAACCTCGCCAAGAGTGTGTGTGCCATGCTGGCGCAGCACTACATTGGAAGCCAGTCCGACCTGGTGTTTGCAGCGTGCCTCAAGCTTGTGCGCGGTTCAACTCCCAAGCAAGCGACGGCGTGGACTACGTACCTGATCAAGAAAGCCAGGGACGCTGAGACCACCAAGCGTGCTGCTGCCAACGCCGCCAAGCGCACTGCTGCCAAAGCTGCCAAGGACGCCGCAGACGCCAAGGATCCCAAGCGTGTAGCTGCCAACGCCGCCAGGGACGCCGTGCGTGCAGCTGCCAAAGCCGTCAGGGACGCCAAGCGCGCAGCTGCCAAAGCTGCCAAGGACGCCGAGCGTGCAGCTACCAAAGCCGCCAGGGACGCCGAGCGTGCAGCTGCCAAAGCCGTCAGGGATGCAGCTGCCAAAGCCACCAGGGACGCCAGGCTTGCTGCTGCCATAGCCACCAAGAAGCCACGCGTTGGGAAGGCTGCCACTGAGGACGCCGTGCCAACCCACAAGCGGACCGCGTCCAGCACTTCAATCACCGACAAGGGCGGCGTAGCCAAGAAGGTACGCGTCGGCAAGGACCCCGCGCCAACCCACAAGTGGACCGCGTCCAGCACTTCAATCACCGACAAGGGCGGCGTAGCCAAGAAGGTATGCGTCGGCAAGGACACCACTGCCAAGGACGCCACGGCTGCCAACGGTGCTGCTGCCAAAGCCGCCAAGAAGCCACGCGTTGCTAAGGCCGCCGCTGCCAAGGATGCCAAGAAGCCATGTGTCGGGAAGGCTGCCACCACCGAGTGTAGAACGGGTGCCGGGCGGTTGTACTGGCGGTCGTAACACACAGGGTTCATTGTCAGAGAGATGGGGGAGATAGGCATATAGGGGCTACGGTACCTGGCGGTCGTAATACACAGGGCAACAGCTAGAGAGGGAAGCATGTGTGTATGGACAGCCAGGCTCTTGAGACGCGTTCTTGTGGCGGCGGCACAATAATAAGTGCGGCGGCGTTCCCTCGCAGTCAGACCCATTGAGCGGCGTTACACCGAGAGCGCGGCGCCGAGCCCATCGCCAGCCACGGAGGGCAAGGACGCACCAAAGAAGCCACGCAGCAAGAAGGCCGCAGCATCCAGCTCTTCCTCAGCCACAGAGGGCAAGGCCGTTGTCGTGCTACCTCCAGAGCTAGACGAGCTCGCTGCGATTGTGCTCAGTGAGTCGCTGTCGCATCCCGGCAAGTTCCATGCGCTGCGCAATCTCGCTGGGAGACAGAGCATCAAGCTTTGCCCGCAGCCGGCAAGCTGCGACCCTTTTGTTCTCATCACAGAGAGGACACTCTTTTGGTCTGTGATGGGGACAAAGAAGGAGCGCGACAGCAAGGGGCAGGATCCTGCTTTGCAAGCACTGCGAAAGGAGCTACTTGCTGCGATCAGTAAGTTGCACTGCCTGTTTGTGCCATCTTTTTATGATTTGATACTAACAATCCACCTTTCTCAAAGAGCCTGGCTCGAAAAAGTTGACACTCGAGTCAACCAACAAGGATATCAAGAAGGCATTCCGCTCGAGTCGCGAGAATTGCGTCATGGACGTCCTGCTTCCCGGCCTCTGCCCCAAGAAAGGCCGGTATCAAACGCCGGCAGAAGCCGAATGTAGTACTGGGCCTCCAGGCGGACTTGCCGGCTGGTCTCGGGGCAGTGAGTATGCACGCAGGGGAACGGCGGGCAGACGACTACTTCATTGGGAGGCAGCACAGACCTGGTCTCGGGGCAGTGAGTATGCACGCAGGGGAACGGCGGGCAGACGACTGCAAGAACGGGGGAAACCAGAGCGGCCAGTGCGGCCCAACAATGTCTGTCCGGTCACGTGGATCACGTGGATCACGTGACCGCGACCGAGCATCCGTTACACCAAAGCGGAAATGGAGGCAGCCAACACCAAGGCAAAGAAAGTGGCCAAAGCCAAGGCGACGCGAGCGGCCAAGAAGCAGCGTCTGCGTGGCAAGGAGCGCGAGGACTTCATCCAGGCTGCGGTTGATGCTCTACCCCCAGCGAGACCAACCAAACGGACACGGATGAGTAGCGTCATCTCGAACGGATACAGCGTCGGCCAGTTGGTTCGCGATTATCGCACAGACCGTCCAGAGTCGCCTTGCAGTATGTGCCGTGCTAGGATGCTTTGGTGCACACATCAATTCTAACCGCCGCCTTGCTTCGCAGGTCCCGACACGGCGTCTTCATGCGAGCTTCCCAGTCTTGCCAATGAGGCTGATTGTGTGCCTGATTACCTCAATGGCGAATGTGAGTTGCTGTGCCAATCCAGACGCGTACTTGCTGTCCACACCAACTGACATGCCATCCACAGCTGCCAAGCCAAAAGCGACCAATCCTGTAAGTCACTTGCATGCTAAACTCGCGCATTGGTGCACATGCATTGCACATCCCTCACTCATGCCATGGCATGACAGGCCAAGCGCAACTTCAATGCATCCCAGCGACTACCTGATGTTGCTGATGCCAACAAGCTGCTCGCCGAAAAGGGCTACCAGACTGTTCGCGTTGTCAGTCTAGACTGGGGCCAGCGGTACCTGTTTGGCGCGTCCAGCATGCTGGTCAATGTCGAGGACGAGACATACACGCACAAGTCCAACTATGTGCTCTCCTCTGGCTTATTTCAAGCTGAGCGCGAACTTCTGCGATGGTATGTATGCAATGACTCTGTGCACTCTTGACCAGATCAACTCACAGCGCCTGTCTCTTGTGCCAGGTTCAATGGCCGATATGCCAAGGCAGCCGACATCCATGAGGCGATTGCCTTCAAGATGGCAAAGCATGCCGATCCAGGCGTCTCAGCAGGTGAGCGAGCATTTTGGGATCTTCGCTGCTTGGCGTACTGCTCGACATTCCTGAATGCAAAGGTATGTTTTCTCTGCTTCTGAATGCATATCGGCATGATCGCCATGCTGCTTGATCGCCTGCTGATTGCATTGAGTGGCATGACATGGCATTCCACAGAAGGTCAAGGCCGAGCGTTTTTCCATGCGCAGCAACAGCACGTCTGATCGCGGACATGCTCTTGAAGGCATCATGAAGCTGGCAGGATCGACCACTGGCAAGCGCGCATCTCCTGCGTCTCAAGGCCTGCCCTTCGATCCAAAAAAGTCGGCAGAGGACAACATCCCAGTTGTCTGGGCATTTGGCATCGACTTTACAGGCCAAGGTGGCAGGCACGCTGTGTTTGAGAAGTTTCTCATCAGGCATCTGCGGTCGTCTGGATATGTCTATGTGCGTCTGGATATGCCACGCTGTCCATCCATCCATCCATCCATCTGTGCACCAACTGACACACGATCATGCACACACACACACACAGATCTACCGCTGCAACGAGAACCTGACCAGCCAGATGTGCCCGCAGTGCAAGCAGCGCATCCCATACAAGAACCGCACCAACCTGCGACGCTACGAGTGCACAGCATGCAAGACTGTCTACCACCGCGATGTGCTTGGAGCCACTAACATCGGAATGGTCGCACTGGGGCATTTGCTCGATGGAGAGCGGCCGCTCTACTTGACGCACACAAAGGCCAGTCAGCCTGTCGTCCAGCAGCTTCCAGTACCTGAGCTGCCTGTCAACCAGCGGCCTCCAAGACCACCCGATCCGCCCATCGTCCTGCCGCCTCCACCACGGACACGGTCTGTCCGCGGGTCACGAGCCAGCAAGGCACATGCAACTCCACGTGCTCTGACTTCCAGCACAATATGAATCGGGGCACCTCCCGATCGACCAATAGGGTCACTTTACGAAGGTAAGCATCTCGCTGGTGTGCCTCGCCCGCCTGTCGTCGCATGCTCGTTGCTGACTCGAACCTTCAATCGTGTGTTATGCTTGCCTTACATTCGACGCCTCTCGCGTCCAATTTAATTCAATGATTCTTGGTAATTGTTTGGATGTCGGGCATTTTGCCGGCAACTGCCGGCATTCCCTCGCCCTATTGCCCACCCCTCCAGCGAGCCCACAAACGCGACAAACTAAGGGCCTGTTTGATGGCGCGATAAGTTGGAATTGGAATTGAAAACACAGGAATTTGGGGTCGTGTCAAATTCCAATTTGGTCGATGCTCAATTCCAGGATTTTGTGCAATGTAATCAAACGCCGAATTGGAAATCGAGTTCGAATTCTTGAGATTGGTGTTGGAATTGGATATCCCCAGCCAAATGCAATTCCGTCCTTGTGGTCGGTTTTGCACCAGCATTGGACAACTTTCGACGAAAAATGGTCAAGTCAACTCGCCCTTCAGCCAGCAGCAGCGGCACCACCACCACTAGCGACAGCGGCAGACAGGGCCAACGCCCAGATGACGTCGAAGGCGCTGTTGATGAGCCCTCCAGCTCTGACGCCGTTCAGATGGCGGAGGCTGAGGACGACAACGGCGCTGCTGGCAACACTGCCGAGGGCAACGACGGCATTGCTGATGGAGGCAGTGACGTCGAAGGCACTGAAGCAGCCAGCCAGGCAGTTGCCAAGCCATGCAGTAGGCAGAGAGAAGAGGAAAGACACAACCAAGCCTGCTGCCATCAGAGCAGAAGTGGATGCTGTAACAGCAGGCATGACTGAGATGGGCAGCAACAGCGCTGATGAACGAGGGCATTGACAGAGACAGCAGTTGAAGCACTGTTACCAAAGCCAGGGTTATGGCAGGCTGGAGCAGGCAGCATAGAAGAACAGAAGGGCTTCATTGTTGACTGCCACTGCTTTCCTTTGCGTCGTTGCTCTTGTCAAAGCGACCCATGCCGCCTTTGCCGTACTCAACGACTTGCATGGCGTGCGCGCCAAGATCAGAATCGGACATCAAACGGTGTTGTCAATTGGAATGGGAATGAGGCGCTGAATTCTGAAAATACGACCCATGCTCAATTGTCAGGAATTCGATTTGGTCAATTCCACCGTTTTTCAATATTTGCTTTTCCAGGAATTGAAGTTACAATTCCAATTCCAAGCGCCATCAAACAGGCCCTCCGTTCAACATGGCGACGATGCTGTCTGCATCGACAGATGAGCTGCAGCCGCAGAACAAGCTTGCGACGGCCAACCCGCTGTCTCGCAAGCTGGCCAAGATGCTGCACTTGGTCAGTAGGCACCGCCCTTGCTGCTTGCACTGTCTCTGCTGCCCCGGCGCCGGCGTCTGGCCGGCTGTCCGGCTGTTGTCTGGGAGCTGACACTGGCCAAACGGCACATGACGTTGCTGTGCGAGCACAGTCGCTGGACGAGCCAGAGACGCAGGAGGCGCTGGTGGCTCTGTCGGCCTTTTACAAGGAGAACTCAACGGCCTCCCGCCGCAACCTCAAGAGCGACATTGAGAAGCGGGTCATTGGCGTGAACAAGCGGTTCCTGACGGCATTCGAGACTGTGCAGCAGGTGTGTTGGTGGCAGCAGCAGCTAGCGTGATGGCGGCTTGCATGTTGTCTGACAGCCCGTTGGTGCAGCAACTGCTTGAGATCGAGAAGCAGATCGATGGCATCGGCGACAGGTGTGCGACGATGGACGCTCAGCTCAAGTCGGCATACAACGACACCGCCGCTGTGCTCAAGCACACGCACGATCTCAAGGCCAAGAGGTGCAGACTTGTGGATGGACGCCTTGTGTGGCTTGGATCTGCATGACATGCGTGCATGCGTGCGTGCGTGGGCTCATTCGCTCCTGTACATGCACGGTCTGCGCCGACAGCGAGCTGAGCATGCAGCGCAAGTTTATCATCGACACGTTCCTCAAGCGATTCACGCTGTCGGACGAAGAGATCCATGCTCTGACTACGTCTGGCGATACCGTCGACAACTTTTTCTTTTCGAGCCTCAAGCACCTGCAGCAGATCCAGGATGACTGCAAGACCCTGCTGATCTCGGACCACCAGCAACTTGGGTTTGTCAGGCATGGCTGGTGACGGTCGGCCGGCTTTTCTAACCTTGCGTTCGTGCTCGTACAGACTGGAGATCATCGCGACAACCAACATGTATCAGGAGGCCGCGTTTGAGAGGCTCTTCCGCTGGACGCAGGCAGAGTGCAGGCTGATGAAGACGGAATTGCCCGAAATCACGGTCGAGCTCAAGCAAGGCATCCAAGCCCTGCGCCAGAGACCCATTATGTTCCAGTTGAGCCTGGCACTCTTTTCAATAAGCGCATACGGCTGAATGGCAGCTGACACCTGACCGACAGAGAGTGCATGGAAGAGGTGTCCAATATCCGCCGATCTGCCATTGTCCGCGGGTTCCAGGACGCGCTGACGGTTGGCGGGCCTGGCGGATTTCCGCGGCCAATCGAGTTCCATGCCCACGATGCACAGCGGTACATTGGCGACATTCTTGCATGGATCCACCAGGCGTGCGTCAGCGAGCGCGAGATGCTCGAGGGTCTGTTCGGTCTTGCATCGTCGTCGTCTCTCAGTGAGTCTGCCCAGCCTGTTGCAGCGTTGAGAGGTACATCTAATCGTGACTCTGTTTGGCAGACCGCCGACGTGCATCTATCCCAACGCCATCGGCCTTGTCTCCGCTCGAGGAAATCGATGGCTTCAGAGCAGACGAAGAGTTGCTGCTCCAGATCCTCGACAAGAACCTGGAGGGTGTTTGCCGGCCGCTGCAAGTAAGCAAGCCTCATCTTTCCTTCTGCGAAGCCCACTTCTAACTGGCAATGGAAACGGTTGCGCATCTATCTTAGCATCGAGTCGAGTCAGTGCTGGCCTCTGGCATTGGACCCATCACATCGTATCGGATTGCCAACCTGATACAGTTTTACACGCAGACGGTGGTCAAGACCCTTGGCACATTCTCGCAGCTGTCCGTGTCTCTCGAGGCTCTGACAGACAGCGCGTTCAAGGTGTTCTTTGACACACTCAATGCGCAAGCATCCGACATGCTGCGGTTTGTCCAGTCTCCCGAGCAGGATCTGCAGCCACCGCAGGCGGTCAAGGACACGATCGCACAACTGGTAACTGCGTTCTCTTATTGGCTCATCAATGCAGTGCCAAGGTGGCGATCATGGACGACTGACTGTCTGCTTTGGCCAGCGCGAGATTATGCTGTCGTATGACGGCTCGCTGCTTAGCGCGGAGGAGCGTGAGCAAGAGTTTGGCAAGATCATTGGCACGCTCATGGACCCTGTTCTGCAAATGTGTCTGCTTGGATCGAGTCATCTCAAGCCGCTGGACAGCGCGATCTACATGGTGAACTGTCTGTACCACATCCAGGTGAGTCGAGCCCACGCTTGTGTGTGTATACATGATCATGCCAGCTTCTGGTGCTCATTTCGTGCATGTATGCATGCATGCATGCATGCATGCGGAACCATGGCGGACCATGGCGGCGGACAGATTGCACTTGCCGCGTTTTCGTTTGCAGCCTCACAGGTGCAGGTTCTCGAATCGCAGATTGACGGCCAAGTCGAAGTCCTTGTTAGTGAGCAATACGCGGTCATTCTACGCCAGTCCGGGCTGTCATCCCTTGTGCAGCACATGGAGGCCGCAGGCACAACGCCGCTCGGGCTTGCGCGCGGCTCCGATGCACGCAGTGTGGCCGAAGCCATGTCGCGGCTGGACATTTTCCTCGTGACGGTGACGGTGGATGTGGCCGACACGCTCTCGCGGATCAGCAGCGTGCAGATTGCCAGACGGGTCACGCAGCAAGGGTTCCGCAAGTTTGTTGAGACGTATCGGGCGATGGTGGGCAAGATTATGGACCCAGAAAACAAGGTGGGCGAGCATGTTTCCTTGCGCTGCGATCATCTGTGTCTGTGGACTGACACATGGCTGCGAGTAGTACGAGTTTCCATCGACGCTTGTGACGAGGACGGTCGAGGAAGTCGAGACACTGCTGTCGCTTCAGGGCTGATCCAAATACACGATCATCCCTTTCCCTATTTGTCGACAATGACCGCCGTCACACATGTGCTGTTCGACATGGACGGGTGAGATGGCGACACAAGACAGCATGCAGCGCATGCAGAGCATGTAGAGCGTGCAGACGTCAGGATTGAGCGGCACTGACAGACGCTTGACATGTCCATGGCATCTGTTCTGGCGCTGAACAGGTTACTGCTGGTATGTGTGGACGCTGTCAGACGTTGAGGCCGCCCGACCGCTGACAGGTACATCTGCCGTGCTTTGATGTGCTGTGATGTGCTGCACTGCGACGGACAGGACACCGAGAGGGTCTACACCGAAGTGACACAGGAGATTGTGTCCCGCTATGGCAAGACATACGACTGGACGCTCAAGTCCCGGATGATGGGCCGCAACCAGAAGGATGTGCGTTCAAGTGACTCGATCGGTCTGGATGGTCCAAACTAACGGCTCGTCTTGCTGGAGACAGGCAGCCCAGATCCTCGTGGAGGCGCTGCAGATCCCTCTGACGCCCGAGGAGTACCTTGCGGAGCGCAACGCTGGCCATGTAAGTTGCAGCAGGCGGCCGCATCATCACGCCAAGGCTGCTAACCAACCGCATGCACTGCCAACAGCTGGCACGATTCCCGCTCTGCAAGCCGCTTCCAGGCGTGGTGCGCCTCATCACCCACCTGAAGAAGCACAGCATCCCCATCATCGTACGTTGCATGATAGCCTGCCCGCATATGCTATCCAGCCGATCGCCCAACTGACCGTACAATGCTTCCAGGTGGCCACATCGTCGCACGCGGACGCATTCGAGCTCAAGACGCGCAACAACAAGGACCTCTTTGACCTCTTTGACGGCCACGTTGTTGTCGGCAACGACGAGCGTGTCAAGAACGGCAAGCCCGCACCGGACATTTTCCAGGTCGCTGCGCGCCAGATCGGAAACGACCTCACCAACCCGCAGACGTGTCTGGTGTTTGAGGACTCGGTTCCGGGCGTGCTGGCTGGCCTTGCAGCACAGATGCAGGTTGTGTGGGTCCCCGATCCCAACCTGCAGGCAGACGACAGTCTGCATGCTCGGTGCCATGTGGTCACGTCGCTCGAGCACTTTGATCCGTCCAAGTTTGGGCTGCCTGCGTTTGACTGACGGGCAGTCAATGAAAGCGGGTGCTCTTCCGTTGCACTGTGACGAGGCCATTTCAAGTTGTTGAGTTGGATGAAAACAATGTATTGCTTAGCAGGACAACAAGAGAGCACAAGAACTATAAGATGACGATCAGACGTCCGTTGGCTTGACTTGTGCGTATGTGTTTGTAGTGTTGTTGGCGCGTTCAGGGAAACTGGCGGCCAAAAAGTTGGAGATGGAGCCCAGGGTCGTCGAACGGAGAGGCCGAACCGATGCTGGCAGGTACGCCGTGATACGCGAAAAGATCGACACGGACGGCTTGGCGGCCGGCTTTGGCGCTTCAAACTTGAAGAGCGTGTTGAGGCTGCCGTCCCATGGCTCGGTGATGAAGATACGCTCGAGCCAGCGTCCAACCTTGACACTTGGCATGTCAATGACATCAACAAGCAGGTACGAAAAGATGAGGAGCGGCAGCGACCAGAGGACAACCGAGGTGAGGATGAACAAGTAGCGGTCCGTTGTGAGCATGTCGACGAACGGGAAAGGACGGAACAGCCCGATCCAGTAGTCGTGGAAGAGATAGATGGCAAACGAAATGTGTCCAAAGAATTGGAACGGCGCGAGCGTGTAGAACCACTGCATCCAGTCGACCGTCTCGAGCAAGAACATGAAGCAGCTGCAGTAGATCATGATCTGCAGGTGGGGGTTCCAGCCAGACTCTGGGATACCAAACACGCCGTTGGCGATCTGGTAGCTGCGCGGGATGGTCTCGAACGCGTCGACCAGGTTCCAGTTCAAAAAGGGGATCTTGAACGAGACTGCGACACCAATGACGGCCAGGAACAGCTGGACGACCCATGCAAATCGCCACGCCTTGAACCGGGCCATGTATCCATGCTGGGCGAGATCGGCAAAGGCAAGACCAATCACAAAGTGCGTGTTCCAGCTGCACGTCAGCTGGTACCAGCAGAATGCGACACCGAGGATCGTGTAGCGGGCACGCGGGTTGTTGGGGAACTGGATCAGGAAGAACGTGAGAAAGTAGACAACGTTGGATCCGAGGTATTCGATGCCGAGGGTCCAGGCAGGACCGGCAAGAAGGTCACGGCTGCCATCGTTGAACTGGTGCCACACAGCTGTTGTCAGTACTCAGAAGATGCTGGCAGTGCCCGAGGCGCGCTCACCATGAAGAAGATTGGCGCGGTGATGGCTGAGCTAAGCGACGGGATCGACTCTGTTGGAGACCATTACGTCAGCATCGAGTCGAGACGGACACACGGACGCACGCAAGTGCACGCACTGATCTGGAAGAAGAGATAGTCCATCATCGTCACGACCATCAGCGGGATCAAGAGACGGAACGGACGGCGGATGATGGCAGATGCCAGCTGGCGCATGTTGCCAGAACGAAGGACCGAAACGGAAATGACACGCCCACTCAGGATGAAGAACATGGGCACACTGTGCAGCAAGCAATGCAGCCAAGGTTAGCGGCATGCACACAGCAGATGATGCACACAGCAGATGATGCTCGCTTGCATGCGGCCCAAACTGACCTGCAGCTGCGGTATTGATAAAAATGGATCAACTGTGATCGGCGCAATGTTTGACGTTTCAGTTGGCGTGGCGCAAAACACATCGAGCATCAAGCGCATCAACTGCGCATCAAGTGCACCAAGCGTTGCTTACGTCGTAGAGCTCCTTGGAGAAGGTGTTGGAGAAGTGGATGTAGACGACCGTCATGGCCACAATGCCACGCAGGCCGTCAAAGTGGGCGAGCTTGCCGGCCGAGGCAACTGGCTGCTTGACAGCTCTGGAAGCTGGCGCAGCAGCCGGTTCAGGCGGTGTTGCCACAGCCAACGGCAACACTTTGTCAACGAAGCTCGGGGGCATGTCTGCGCCTGTGTCCTTGTCCATCGATGCAAAGTCTCCGTAGAGCTGCTCTTGCATGTAAACACCCTGCATGCCGTGCACAGTGGTGTCCGAGGATGCTGGCGACGACGACCGAGACGTTGCTGTGTATCCTCGACTCATCAGCCTGATGACTTGTACGGCAAGTCGCCGGCTGTGTTCTCCTGTGAGACTCGTGCGCTGATTGGCTGCGCCGAGAGTCGGCCGCTGGTTGGCCAATGCTGGGCTTGTGAAGTTTGATTTTGTTGTCTCATTTTTTTTCTCGACACACACATGGACATTTTCGGCCGAGTGCGCACGCAGACGTCGTCGGGGCTCGAGAACCAACGGCAGGTGCGCCGATGCACAGAGGCCACATGCCTGTGTGCCTGGCGGTCTGCCCGCCTGGCTGCACGCCGGCCGCCGTAGTGGCAGCTGCATTCGGGGCTGCTCTTGCTGACACTGTTGCGATGCGGGCTGGTTTGCACAGATTGCCGTTCTTCTGGCTGCGGTCGAGCAGACCATTGTCGAGCAGGGCGAACAGCTCGTGCCGCTTGCCTACTTTGGCGCTCTGGTGAGATGGCCCTGCTGCTGTTGCTGCTGCCCAGCAGCATATGCTCGTATCCGCCTGCTGTGCCGTGCACCGGGCTGATCGCTTCTGCTGGTGCTTCCATCCACCCATCCATCCATCCGTCATCGTCCTTGCGTGCTCAACGGCTTGTGGTAATCAACATGGCAACAGATGAGCATGATCGAAGGCCAGCTCCAGCGCGAGGCCTCGGAAGACATGGCCGACGGATCCTCGGACAGCGTGCTGGCTGCTGCCTCGTACCTTCTCGCCATGGTGTTCCCAAGGTGCGTCTGTCGCCTGGTTGCCGCAACAGCCGTGCATGTGCTGCGGCTGACGGGTGCACACACAGAATCCCTCAAGGCGTCCTCCGCCTCAAGTTCGAGCAGATTGCACAGATCTTTGACGCTCTCTTCGACTCCCACGACGAGGAAGCGCCGCTCGTTCGCGCCACCATCTCGTGCGCAGAGTTTCTGCTCGTTGCCCAGGACAGCGCCACGTGGACGTCCAACCAGATGTGCAAGAAGCTGCACGAGACTCTGCTGCTCTTCACCATCGACAACCGCCCCAAGGTGCGCAAGATCGCCGGAGAAGCCATCCGCAGAATACTTCTTTCGGCTCCGCCGCCGTCCTTCTCCCACCCAGCCACGCCGCGCACCATCGAGTTCTGCGCGCAGCTGGTCAACGAGTTTGTGAGCGTGTCGGCCGCCACCTCTGGCTCAGCTGCCGATGCCGACCGCACCGAAGTTGAGCAAAAGGTTCTCTACTCGCTCGTGTTCATCAAGTCGGTCATTGCCGTCTTTGCCGCACAGGCTCGCAGCGACAAGATCCACCAGCGTCTGGAGAAGCTCAGTGCTGTTCTTCTGGCCCTGCCGGTGCGCTCGTCGCGTGTCGGCAACACGGTCATTACGCAGTGGGTCTTCCAGGTCTTTGACGCGCTGCTCAGCTCAGACGAGTCCAGCGGGTCCCATGCCCATCTCGAGATGCCCCTGCTTGCGTCGGTTGTCAAGCAGCTGCTCCAGATCACCCCGTACCAGAACGATGCCGCCCTTACTCCAGCCTGGCTCAATCTCATTGCAGACGGTTTCGTTCGTCTGTCTGATTCTGTGCGCGAGCACGACCTTGCTGTGCAAGCCGGATCCATGGAAGAGGAAGACGCGGCCGTCAAAGAGTTCTGCACGGTCGAGTTCCCGAGCCTTGTCGCATCCGTCTTTGACCGCATCTTTTCCACTCTCCTCTCCAAGGGCCTCGCTGTCAAGCCGGCCATTCTGCAGCGCGCCACAATCCTGCTGTCTGTCCTCGCCAACCAGGCCGTCAGCAACACCATGGTCGATGCCGCTGTCCAGGACGACGCTCCGCTCAACACCATGATCGCAACCATCAACAAGGCCCTTACGAGCATCCACTTCCGCGACACCTGGGGCTACGTGCTCCACATTGCAGCATCTCTCATTGAGCGTGTCGCACCTGCTGCGCCTTCTTTCGTCACGCCGATTGTCACTGCCATGTTCGGCTTCCGTGACGATCCTGCCTATGGAAGCAGCTTCCCGTACAAGGACGAGCTCGCCCGCGCCATCAACGTGGCCATCCAGTCTCTGGGCATGGCTGCCTTTGTCGACATTGTCCCTCTCAACATCGAGAACGAGCTGCCAACACAGCCTCGCAGACCGTACCTGCTGTCGTCCTTCAACGACGCGCTCAAGGTCCAGATGGCGCCGTCAACGTGGACCCCCTCGCGTCTCTTTGGCACACACACGCTCGAGTTCTTCCTCACGACTCTTTTGCCGCTTGCGACCCGCCTGCTGGAAAAGGCCGGCCGCTCGTGGACCGAGAGCAAGCAAGTCGAGGCCAAGCTGTTCGAGACGCTTGGCATTCAGATCTTTGATCTCTTCCCGCTCATCTGCGCCTCGCTTCCCGCCGATGTTGGCAGCCAGTTTGCAAAGCTTGCCCCGCACATTGGCCGTCTTCTGCAGACGTCGCCCGACCAGGCATTCCCCAACCTGCCGTCAAAGCACGACTTCCGCCCTGTCGTGTGCGAGGGTCTCAAGGCGCTGATCACCACGCTCAACCACCTGGCCAACCTTGAGGTTGACAGCGACGAAGACACAGTCTCGACGGCCTGGCGCACCGATGCCAGCAGCAAGGCCAAGTCTGCGCTGCGCAAGATTGCCGTCTACTCGAACCGCTTCCTGAGTGCTCTATGCAACAACTACACGACTATTGATCCCTCTGTCCATGACGCCTCCAAGGCCAAGGGCCAGGCTCTCCAGGTCCTGCACGAGCGCGAGATGCAGCGCTACGAGTCGACGATCCGCGCGTTCCTTCTGATCGCTGATAAGAAGGCGGTTGCCGACTACTTCATGACCATGATCAAGTCGTTCTTGGAGAAGCAGACCGAGATCCAGGCCGCTAGCAAGAAGAGCGGCAACAGCAACAGTGGCATGCAGACCGACCGTGACGGACCTGCTCTCGAGATGGAGCGTCTGCGCATGTACGCCATTCTTGACCTGACGCTGCTCCTTGTTCCGTTCCTTCCTGCCGACGAGGCACAGCTGGCGTCGACCACGTCCCCGCTCCAGTTCTTCTTCAAGATGCTTGTTGATCAGATGGCCGACCCCGACGCGACGCTCCAGAAGAAGACGTACAAGGCGCTGCTGCTCCTGCTGCAGACACTCCCGCCGACCGCATATGACCAGGCCGCCTTTTACAACCGTCTTTTCGACGAGACGGTCGTTTCCAGGGCCACGTCGGGCACCAAGCGATCGCGTATCCGTGTCATCCAGTACCTGTGCGAGTCGCTGGTTGACAAGCAGATTCTGCTGCAGGCCATCCCCGCAGCCCTGCCCGAGGTCATTCTGGCCACCAAGGAAGCCAGCGAGAAGTCGCGCGAGGCTGGTTACGATTGCCTGGTTGCCATGGGCAGACAGATGCTTGCACAAGGCCAGATGGCGGACAGCGCCATGGACATGTCGTCGCCCAGCAAGACCAACGCTCGCAGCGCGACGCTCGCCAATGCGCTTGCCAAGAGCGGTATCGACAGTGACGACGAGGGCATGAAGGACGAGCACGACGACGACGACGAGAACCAGGACCAGCCCGAGCACCAAGGCGAGCTGACGCTCCGCGAGTTCTTCCTCATGGTGGTTGCCGGTCTTGCCAGCACGACTGCGCACATGCAGAGCGCGTCGATCAACAGTCTGGCGCGTCTGCTGTTTGAATTCGCCGACTCGCTCGACTCTGGCATGGTGACGGAGCTTCTGCGCACGGTCATGCTCGTCATGCAGTCGCGCAACAAGGAGGTCGTCAAGGCCGCCCTGGGCTTCATCAAGGTCGCGATCGTGTGTCTGCCGCAGGAGCTGCTCGAAGACGACCTTGAGACGGTGATTGTCAAGATCCTCGAGCACTCGCACGACCACAAGTCGCACTTCAAGTCCAAGGTCCGCCACATCTTTGAGCGTCTCATCCGCCGGTTCTCGCTCGAGGCCGTCGAAGGCTTTGTGCCCGAGGCCGACCAGAAGCTTGTGGCCAACATCCGCAAGCGCCGCGAGCGGCTCAAGAAGCAAAAGGCCAGTCAGGGCAAGCGCGGCGAGCAGGGCGACGACGTGGATGCCAACGACGATCCGGCGGCTGCTGCCCGTCGCTCGATCCAGCAGGCCAAGAGCAAGGGCTTTGAGAGCGTCATGCACGGCAGCGACAGCGAGCTTGGCTCGGACTCGGACGGCGAGGGCGGCCGTGGCGGACGCAACAGCGACGACGACGACTCGTACTTGCCCGAGCAGTTCCGCGGCGAGACGCGCAAGGTGCGCGCACGCGGTGCACGCATCCGCGAAGACGAGGACATTGTCGACTTTCTGGACACGGACATTGTGTCCAAGGTGTCTGCAGCCGGCGCAGCAAGCGGCCGTGTCGGCCGTGCGCGAGGCTCTGCTGCCGGCTCTGCAGCTGGCACCGACGCGCGTCGCAAGGACTTTAAAGCGACACCCGAGGGCCGCCTTATTATCCGCGACGAGGAGGACGGCGACGCCAGCGACAGCGACGATGCCGGCGAGCGGCCCAGACAAGAAGACTACTACAAGCAGTCGCTGGAGAGCGAGACGGCGTTTACGCGCATGGCCGACGGCCGCATCAAGTTTGTGGACAAGCGCAAGCGCGATGAGGATGCCATGGACGAGGACGACGACCATGCCCAGAACCACACGGCCAAGCCGCACCAGCGCAACCTGGGCAACGGCAACGGCACGGTGGGCAGCGGCCGCTGGGGCCAGAGCTCCGGCAAGGGCAAGACGCACACGCAGCAAGACCGTGCCGAGGTGGACCGCATGCTTGGACGGCAATACAAGGCCAAGCGCGCGCGCGGCGATATCAAAAAGGCTGGCATGCCTGCACCGCATGCGTACATCCCGCTCAGTGGCCATGTCGTGGGCAACATGCACAAGTCGACCAAGCTGGACGAAGGGTTCCGTGGCGTGATCAAGGCGGCGCACACTGGGTCCAGTGCTGGCTCTGGCAAGGGTCGCGGCCATGGTGGTGCGGCGTCTGGCGACGCTGCAGGCAACCGCACCTATTCGCGCAGCAAAGCCAACAAGAAACACAAGTAACGACCGTCTCCTCGCCTCTCGCTCTCGTCGACCACTCTTTCCTTATGACTGTCTCAATCATTAAACCACGCAAGATCAAACAAAACACACTTCTATTGTGGCAGGTCATTGATCCAATGGGCGGTAGCTCATGATGTAGCTGAACTTGCTCGAACTTGACGACGAGTACTCTCCCTTGGATGCCGTTTTCGCCTCGTCAAACTCGGCCTTGGGCACCTGGCGCAGGATCATGGCAAACTTGCGTGGCTTGCTACTGGCGCCAGAGGAGAGTCTTGGGGTCAGGAGCTCCTTGGGCGGTGGCTCGAACAGAATCTCTTCCCTCTTGGTATGCTGGATGTGCCAAAAGATGCCCGTCCAAAAGTACACGTCCTCAAAGACCTTGGGGTCCAGGCCGCTCGCCTTGATAATGGACGGCGGCACATTGACATTGAAGGTACCCTCGTAGCTGCTCGAGGCGGCTGTGCCGTGGTGGATCTCCTCAACGACAAGATCGCGCGGCTCCCAGTGGAACGGATCCACACGGCACCACTGTTCGGCGTGTGTGAGCCACGACGAGCAAATAGGGTCGGGCGAGTACGGGTGGTTGATGAGGAATGGCTCCTTGGGAATCGAGGGCGGCTTGCTCAACGACATGGTGAGGTTGGCCTGGTACTCTTTGGCGTGTCCTTGCAAGAAGAGATTGTCAATGACAAACTCGCAGGCCTTGCGCTGCTCTGCCCGGATCTCGTAGTCGCCGCCTTTGGGTTGGCACATCAGGATGAGACCCTCTTGGATGCGCACGTACAAGGGTCGCGGCGATTCGTTCATGGCACCGCGCAAAATAGCCATGTTGAGCACGGGGTGTTTGACTGCCGCGTCGCCCATGCAGCCTTCGTCCATGGCGAGGTACTCTTTGCCTCTGATGGCACGGACAATCGACGCCATGCTGTCATAGTGGGCACAGCCTTGGCGGAACAGGTTGTTGGCCATTTCGGCGCGCTCTGGGCTCGCGTCTTGGCGGAACGCGGTGAACTGGCCACGCGTGTAGATGCGTTCGAGGTCGTGGGTACCAACGGTCCAGATGTCTGCGTTCTTGATGTGAGGCAGATTCAGATACGGATCGAATGCGCCGCGGTAGACGTCGAGATCGACCCATGCCCACGAACGGCACTTGGAGGGACCGATCCACTTGGCAAACATCTTGCCAAAGACGGTGCGAGCATGGATAAGTGAGTATTCCGACTTGGCTACAATGGGCGAAAAGGCAAGCGTTAGAAACCAGACATGACGGCATTCACTTCAGCTCATTGCAGTCCAACGCAATCCATCACAGTTCATCGCAGTTGGACAGAAACGTACCAGCCGCCTCGTACATTTCCTGGCAGCTGCGCGACGAGTTGGCCTGCTCAAACTCCTTGCAGACCGTCGACGCGAACATGGCGCGCAGTCCGCCGTACTTCCACTCGTCGCTGACTCTGCCGACGTCAATGGCGCGGATCATCTCGCCTGCCTTGGTCTTGTCGATGATATGGGGATAGACATCCTCAACGTACGACTCGAGGCCGGGGCCGCCGGCAGACACGGGAGACAGGAACATGAGCAACGCGGTGTTGGTTGTATCGCCGGACGCGAGCATCGAATTGATGTTGCCGGCCGTGTATGGCGGCAGCCTGTCGGAGCCGTCCCACAGAGCGACCATGCACATGTCGACCACGCCGTGCTTGGACGATGTCCAGTCTGTGCGAGCAACCAGCGAGCCAGCCAGCGAGCCAGCCAGGTCCACACGGACGATCAGCAAGTGAGGCGCCGAACAAAAATGCGTGGGACCCGTGGATGCACAAAACGCAAAGCACAGCAAAGCAAAGCGCACAGCAAAGCAAAGGTCAGCGAGGGATGACAATGCGTGACCGAGCCCAAGGCAGCCGCCCAGGTCGGACATTCGAGACAGACATTCGAGACAGACGCCAAAGGCAGACGCCCCGTGGGAAGCCAACATACCGACGACAAACTCGGCAGGAACGGTGATGTTCCTGGGCACCACGGGCGGTGGCGTCGGAGTCTCGGGCGACTTGCCGTCGGCACTGGGCTTGAGTGGTGTCTTGGCCGGTGCAGGCGGCTGCTCGTTTGGCTGCTTCTGCTGCTCGCTTGGTTGCTGCTGCTGCTGCTGCTGCTGCTGCTGCTGCTGCTGCTGCTTCTGTCGCAGCTGGCTGACGCTGCCATTGCCGCGCAGCAGCACCGCATTAATCACGGCGAATGCGACCAGCAGCAGCACGGCGAACCGCACAAAGCGCAGCGTCTGCCGGTTGGTGAATGCCATTCTGGCCAGCGCATCGTGCCATTCATTGCCCAAGAGTCTGCAGTCAGCATGAACCGCAGGTGCACTGCCTGACGGTGTGTATCCACGCCCATTCCACCAACCTCGATTGCCGATTTCGTCGATCAAAGGGAATGTTGAGGGAAAATGGCAATGCTGCATGAGGGGTGGGCAATAGGGCGAGGGAATGCCGGCAGTTGCCGGCAAAATGCCCGACATCCAAACAATTACCAAGAATCATTGAATTAAATTGGACCCGAGAAGCGTCGAATGCAAGCAAGCATAACACACGATGGAAGGTTCGAGTCAGCAACCAGCATGGACGACAAGCGGGCGAGGCACATCCAACGAGATGCTTACCTTCGTAAAGTGACCCTATTGGTCGATCGGGAGGTGCCCCGATTCATATTGTGCTGGAAGTCACAGCACGTGGAATTGCACTTGACTTGCTGGCTCGTGACCCGCGGACAGACCGTGTCCGTGGTGGAGGCGGCAGGACGATGGGCGGATCGGGTGGTCTTGGAGGCCGCTGGTTGACAGGCAGCTCAGGTACTGGAAGCTGCTGGACGACAGGCTGACTGGCCTTTGTGTGCGTCAAGTAGAGCGGCCGCTCTCCATCGAGCAAATGCCCCAGTGCGACCATTCCGATGTTGGTGGCTCCAAGCACGTCTCGGTGGTAGACGGCCTTGCATGCTGTGCACTCGTAGCGTCGCAGGTTGGTGCGGTTCTTGTATGGGATGCGCTGCTTGCACTGCGGGCACATCTGGCTGGTCAGGTTCTCGTTGCAGCGGTAGATCTGTGTGTGTGTGTGTGCATGATCGTGTGTCAGTTGGTGCACAGATGGATGGATGGATGGATGGACAGCGTGGCATATCCAGACGCACATAGACATATCCAGACGACCGCAGATGCCTGATGAGAAACTTCTCAAACACAGCGTGCCTGCCACCTTGGCCTGTAAAGTCGATGCCAAATGCCCAGACAACTGGGATGTTGTCCTCTGCCGACTTTTTTGGATCGAAGGGCAGGCCTTGAGACGCAGGAGATGCGCGCTTGCCAGTGGTCGATCCTGCCAGCTTCATGATGCCTTCAAGAGCATGTCCGCGATCAGACGTGCTGTTGCTGCGCATGGAAAAACGCTCGGCCTTGACCTTCTGTGGAATGCCATGTCATGCCACTCAATGCAATCAGCAGGCGATCAAGCAGCATGGCGATCATGCCGATATGCATTCAGAAGCAGAGAAAACATACCTTTGCATTCAGGAATGTCGAGCAGTACGCCAAGCAGCGAAGATCCCAAAAGGCTCTCTCGCCAGGCTTGACGCTTGGATCGGTATGCTTTGCCATCTTGAAGGCAATGGCCTCGTGGACGTCGGCTGCCTTGGCATATCGGCCATTGAACCTGGCACAAGAGACAGGCGCTGTGAGTTGATCTACCCAGGAGTGCATAGAGTCATTGCATACATACCATCGCAGAAGTTCGCGCTCAGCTTGAAATAAGCCAGAGGAGAGCACATAGTTGGACTTGTGCGTGTATGTCTCGTCCTCGACATTGACCAGCATGCTGGACGCGCCAAACAGGTACCGCTCGCCCCAATCAAAGCTGACAACACGAACAGTCTGGTAGCCCTTTTCGGCGAGCAGCTTGTTGGCATCAGCAACATCAGGTAGTCGCTGGGATGCATTGAAGTTGTGCTTGGCCTGTCATGCCATGGCATGAGTGAGGGATGTGCAATGCATGTGCACCAATGCGCGAGGTTAGCATGCAAGTGACATACAAGGTTTGGCACTTTTGGCTTGGCAGCTGTGGATGGCATGTCAGTTGGTGTGGACAGCAAGTACGCGTCTGGATTGGCACAGTGTTAGATTATTGTCTGTTGGCTTTTCCAATTCTGTGTCTCGCGTCTCTGCCTTCCCTTGCTGTTCTATTCAATTGCCTGTCACAGACGCTGTCGCCTGACAGCTCTTCTTCCCTTTGTCTGTGCCTCAGCCAAACCCGCAGTTCCCTGTGCCTTCGCCGCACTCAAGCAGGAACTCTGACAAGAACAGCCTTTAGAAACAACGATCTCGCCGCTCGCGGCACCCGCCTGGCCCTCACGTCCTCTGTGACGTCCTCCCCGTCGCTCGCGGCGTCCACTGGTCTTCCAGTCCCTACACTGCTCTCGTCGTCCTTCTCGGCGCGCTCAGCCTCCACCGGTCTCCCGGCCCCCACGTCCTTTGTGACGTCCTCCTCGTCGCTCGCGGCGCCTACTGGTCTTCCAGTCCCCACACTGCCCTCGTCGTCCTTCTCGGCGAGCTCAGTGCCTACCGGTTTTCCGGCCCTCCACACCGTTCTCAACGTCCTTCTCGTTGCGTTCGGCGTCCACTGGTCCTCCAGTCCCCACACTGCCCTCGTCGTCCTTCTCGTCGAGCTCAGTGCCCACCGGTTCTCCGGCCCTCCACACCGTCCTCAACGTCCTTCTCGTTGCGCTCGGCGTCCACCATCTCTCTCTGTTGTCTCGCACCTTCTGATCTACCCAAACAACACGCCAACCAAACGCGACACAACTCCGACCCACTTTCCTGACATCTCGTTTCTGATTGGTCAATTCGACCAACGCGTCAAATGGACGTCATCTACAGCCTCTTCCCCAGCAAGCCGCTCCAGCCTGCACAGCCAACCAACGACGTCCTTGAGCTTCCCGGCGGCTTCCCAGCCAAGGACCCCTCAACCATCCCCACCGACGACAAGAAACCAGAGTCCCTGTTCTCGCCTCCTCCTCCAAGCGACCATCTAAGCAACGACCCCCCAATCTTCTCCTTCGACAAGATGACGCTCAGGTACCTCGACGAGCCCCCCCAGAGGGCCGATACACAGGCAACCAGGGACATCAATATCACCCATGCCAAAAGTAGCGAGACCAAGACTGTCGCCAACCTCCGTGGGGCCCTTGCGCCCGTCCTGGCAGCGTTTGCTAAACACACGGACGCTCTCGACTCGGAAGCCCGACACACAGTGGCCTTTATCAACCACCTGATCGACGAGAATACCAAGCTCAAACGCCACCATGACAACCTCGTGCATATCGTCAACCAAAACTCTGACCTGATCACCCAATCCTCATCCAGCTTTGCCACCCTCTTCAACAACCTTTCGACGTCTCTCTACAATGCCGAAACGCTCTGCGCTACCCAAGCGGACAGTATCGCGACCCTCTCGGCTCGTATCGAGGCGCTCGAAGGACGTGGCACCGTCACCCCCACAGCCCCTTCTTCTGCGCTTGGGCAGTCTGACCGCATGTTCCACTCCCAGGTTGGCACGATTCCCTTCTTCGCAGGCGCCGGCGGCAACAAGAATCCAGACGTTGTCCACGCGGAATGGCTCTCATTTGCCAGCAAAGTCGATGAAACTATCCTCTGCTTCCCATCTACTAGCTTCCAACCCTCCCAGATCCTCGGCTTTGTCATCACCCGCCTTACAGACAAAGCTCACAAATGGGCCCATGAATGGACTCAAGCAGTCCCAGCAGACTCGAGAACCTGGACACTCTTCCATAAGGCCGGCAATGCTCACTTCACCTCCCACTCGCTCCAGCGTAACGCATCCAACCGCCTCGCGTCGTGGCACATGTCGCCATGGACGGCCCCACCCTTCACTACGATCATCGCCGACTACCCCTCAACCATGGCGGACGCCGGCCACACTTACAATGAGCAGAATGTCCTATCCTTTGCCAAGCTCTTCGCCCCCAAACTTAGCGAGGTCATCATCGCAGACTGGGAAAAGTTTGGCTCCATGGCCGAACTCACAATCTACGTCTCAGAGAAGCACAACAAGTTCCGCCAGGCTGGCTACTCTGACGAAGACCTCCGCCCTCCCAAGCCTGCAAACGCGACTCCCGCCACCACTCAGCGCCCTCCTGCTGCCGTCCAACGTGCTCCCGCCCCCGTCCAGCAGGTCTCGGCCCCGCCTCTGGCATCGTCGCGTCCCATCAATTCTTACAATGATGTCTCGCTCACGGCCATGAAGTCGCTCACTCCTGAGGGTTACGCTTGGATCACCTCCCGCGGCGGTTGCGTTCGCTGCCGCAACCCGTCCCACCAGTCCTCGGACTGCCCCACCTACAAGGCGACCGTCATCGATCCAAGGTTCGTCCCTGCTCGTCACTCTCGTCGCACTCCTGTTGCCACTCCCGTGCACCCGACTCATCCCCCACCTGGCATACCTTTAGAGCCGCAGCCGCCGGTGGTGCCCCCACCCCCGCCGGTAGCTATGCCGCTGCCGCCGGTGGTGCCCCTGCCCCCGCCGGTACCGCCAGCTCCACTACTGCCTGAGTCCGTGCCAGTGGCAACGCCTGCTACTCCAAGCAGTGGAGATGCCGCCGATGATGTGCCTTGCCGGAATGAATCCGTCGAAGACGTTGCCCCCCCATCTCTCGTCTCGCCTACTGTCTCCCACATTGCGGGCACCTTCATGGGGGCTCCCTGCACCGCTACCATCGACAGCGGCAGTTCGGCCATGATTGTCTCTCGTCAGTGGGCCAACAGATGGCACCTCACGCCCACACGCATCTCGCCGTTTGATATTGCCTATGCAGGTGGCGAACGCGTGGTGGTGTCCGAGATGCTGCACGGCCTGTTCTCGTCCGGCGACTACCAGGCCTCTCTGCCTTTCTTCATTGCCGACATCACGTCCGACATCATCATTGGCACTCCCTGGTTTGACAAGGTCACAATCAACCTTTGGGATGCTTCGGCCGGCACGCTCCGCTTCACGCCGCGGCACTCCAACTGCCCCGTCACCTGGTCATTGCTATCCAACCCCGTCGATCCGGCTCCATTCATGGTCAACCTCATCTCCTCTGCGGATCTCCGCAACTCGGACGACATCGTTTTCGCCATTGAGGCCAATGAGCCGGCTGGTGGCTGGACCGTCGACTCCCTTACCGACCACATTGCCGCGATCTGCGAGCACCACCACTACACGCCAACGGTTTCCTCTGTCTCGACTCCTGCTTCCAGCACGCCTATTGACTTTGATCTGGTCCCCACATGCCACGAGCCGCGCATCAACGCCATTCTGCTGGAGTATGCCGATGTCTTCCAGAAGCCAACCGGCATCCCACCCCATCGCCCGGAGGACCACGCCATCCCACTCATCCCGGACGCGCGTGTTCCACCTCGCCGCCCTCTGCCTCGTCTCAACAACGCTGAGCTCGAGATCCTCCGCAAGCAGATCCAGACCTGGTTCGACCTCGGCTATATCCGCCGATCCACGTCTCAGTACGCGGCATCCATGCTGTTTGCTGGCAAGAAGGACGGCACCCTACGCCTCTGCGTCGACTACCGTGGTCTCAATGCCATCTCGGTCAAGGACAAGACGACCCTGCCCACCATCCCGGCCCTCCGCGACCAGGTGGCTGGCTGCAAGTTCATCTCGTCCATCGACCTCCGCGACGGCTTCATGAACATCCGTGTGGCTGACAAGGACGTGCACAAAACCGCGTTTGTGACGCGGTATGGGCACTTTGAGTTTCGTGTCATGCCTTACGGCCTTGTCAATGCCCCCGCTACGATGATGGCGCTGTCCAACCGCTTGTTTGCCGGCGCTCTTGATGTCTTCATGGGTGTCTACGTCGACGACCTGCTCATCTACTCACACTCCTTGGACGAGCACTGCCAGCATGTCACGCACGTCCTGCAGGTCCTCCGCGACAACCGCATCTTCGCCAAAGGCTCAAAGTGTTCCTTCCTCGAGCCGTCTGTCGAGTTCTGCGGCCATATGGTCTCGCCCACTGGCTACTCCATCGCTCAGCACAGCATCGACAAAGTGTTGGAGCACACTACCTGCACCAACCGCGATGGCGTTCTCACCCTCCTGGGCCATGTCGTCTGGCTGAAGGACTTCATCCCGTACTTTGCCGAGCTTGCCCGACCGCTGTACGCATTGACACTCGCCGCCGCACCGTTTGTCTGGGGCGCCCGCGAGCAGCAGGCGGTCCACTATCTGATCCATGCCATCACCACTGCCCCAGTCCTCCGCTTCTTTGACGCGAAACTGCCAACTCGCGTCTACACGGATGCGTCGGATTATGCAATCGGTGGCTGGATCACTCAGGAGCATGCCGACGGGTGGCACCCAGTGGCCTACTACAGTCGCAAGATGGTCCCGGCCGAGGTCAACTACCCAGTCCACGAGCGCGAGCTCCTGGCCCTCGTCGAAGTCTGCCGTGTCTACCGCCACTACCTGTCCAGCTGCCAGTTTGTCATCTGCACCGACCACCGTGCCCTTATCTGGCTTCCACGTCAGCCCAACCTGACGCCGCGCCAGGTTCGCTGGGTCATGGCGCTCCAGGAGTTCCATGCCACCATTGAGTATGTCCCAGGCCCAACCAACGTGCTCGCTGACTTCCTCTCCCGCCACCCGGCCCACCAGCCCCGCTGCTCGTCCTGCCACGCTGTTTTTGAGCGCAACCTCGACCCACCGGCCACTGCCGCTGCCTCTGTCAGTGCCATCACGTCTGCCGCGTCGCTCAAGGACACCATCCGCCCTCTGCTTGCTACCGATCCTTATGCCCTGCAGATGCTCGACTGGCGCTCCGGTCTGACCAGCCCTTCCCCTTCCGAAGCCAGGATCTTCAAGCACATGGTCCTCTCCGACGGCCTCTGGTACCACTCCGGCCGCCTCTACGTTCCTGACGGCGAGCTCCGCACGCGTCTGCTTTCCAACTACCATGACAAGCCCTTGGCCGGTCACTTTGGCAGCCTCAACACCGCCAGCCGACTGCTCAACGCATTCTTCTGGCCTTCCTGCGTGAGGATGCCGCCCAGTTTGCTACCTCGTGCGAGATCTGCCAGCGCCACTTTGTCGATCGTCGTCGCTCTCAGGGTCTGCT